>SJYC01020722.1:0-56859 GCA_006408675.1 Madoqua kirkii
CCCCCCCCCCCCCCCCGCCCACCGTGTTCTCAAGGTTGTGCAATGGTCAATTTCTGAACATTTTTGTCATTCCCAAAAGAACCCTGTACCCATCAGCAGTTACCACCCATTTCCTTCCAGCCTGTCCCCCGCCAGCCCCCATTCCAGCTTAGACAATCACTAATCTATTTCTCTCTCTGTGGATTTGCCTATTCTGGATGTTTCATATAAGTGGGATCATAAATATGTGACCTTTTGTGACTAGCTTCTTTGACCCAGCATAATGTATGCAAGCTTTGTGTGTAACTTTCCAAGGTGTCAACTAATCTCACATGTGAGGCGTTCATTTATTATCACCATCATATTTCTCCTCATGCCAAGAGCCAGCTATTGGACTGGTACTGAAGACACAGCATGAAGTAACCAACACATCTCCTGGCTCTAAAGAGCACTCTGTCTTGTGGGCAAGATGGACATTAAGTGAATTTCAACATAGATGCTAATCACAAAATACTGAGTTCTGTACTCGAGAAGCTTCGGGTGCTTTGGAGGGTATACTGGGCAGAAGGGGAGGGAAGTTCTGACTCAGTGCCCTCATCTTTAAGATGGTTTCTGTCCACAGAGCTCAGGGGGGGCATCCCTCCTGTCAGGGTCTACTATGTGACTGTTGGTGATGATACTGTGGTAGAAAATGAGACCCCATTTGTGTCCTTGAGAAGCTCACCTTGTCACAGGGCAGATGGCCAACCACGCTGATGGATGATTGTCTGGACTGTGGGTGCTGGAGGTTGGGTGGACCTCCCCAAAGCATTCAAGGAAGTCTTTAGGGAGCCATTTTGATGCTTGAATGGAATTCTGATAGATGAGTTAAATGTCTTAGGGAGCCTCCATGTGCGTGGAGGGAAAGGGCATTCTGAGCAGAGGTCATGAGTGAAAGTGTAAAGATACTCGGAGTGTTCTTCAGGAATGGCACATCAAGGAGCTTGGTGTGGCCATGGCTTGGGGACCAGCTAAAGAAAGGAGGCGAGGACGATTGTGAAGCATCTTAGAGCAAAGGTTAGCGCTTTATCCTACTCATCTCAGGCTTGCGTCCTTTAGGTCTGAGGACCTTCACCCCCATTTGAGGCTGTTACTGCATCCCTCTCCTAAATGTTACCCACCACAAGGTGGCATATCCTTCAGTGGCTTTTCTAGACAGCAGCAGAATCCTCTGCAGGAAGGTGTCGCCTCTGCAGCATCAGTGCTGAAGGCACCAGAGCTTTGAAAGTAGTGAAGGATGGAGCCACTCTTTTAGTTTCACTGGGACATGGGAACATAGGAAGTTGGGAGACAGGCAGGAAGAAGTTGAGTGGAGCCATCAGCTGCAGGGTATAAAGTTTTTCTGGGCCCAAACTATAGGTGAAGAGGGATTCTGTGAGCTGCCATTTATGGATAGTACCTGTCATGTGTGGTAAATAGATGTGAGATTACGGGCCAGTCCATCATAGCTTTAGGGCCTGTTTCATCATACATCACCTACCTTGTTATCTAGGCTTCTACACGGTGATCAAAAATGTTGTGACATGTAAGGTCCAGCTATTTAATCATTTCCAGGCAATCTAACCATCATAGTGTGTGTTTTTATTGAAGTAAAGTTGATTTACAGTATTAGTTTCAAGCACATATTGTGTTATATTTTTAAAATAAGTGTTTCTTTATGTATTTATTTAGCTGTGTCAGTTGGGCTCTTCCACTGCAGCGCACAGCTTCTTTCTAGTTGCGTTGCCAGGGCTTGGTTGCTCTGCACCACATAGGATCTTAATTATGAACCAGATAACCTGTGTCCCCTGCATTGAAAGGCGAATTCTTAACCTCTGGACCACCAGGGACAAAGTCCCAACGGTGTTATATTTGAATGCATTCTTATCCAGGACCACTGAGCCAATCAGCGCAAAGAGATGCAATCCTTTTTTCATCCACCACTACACTTATTGCATGCTGATAGCTATAGCTTGTGTGCATTCAGCGACTGCATCTCCATGCTGGAGTGCCCTACACCATAATCAGGGAGGTGGCCCAGGGTGGCAGACTTAGAGTTCAGGTGTAGCAGGCCTCCCCCGCATGTGGATTCCATGCAGTTGTCTTGGTATTGATTATGAATGTTGTCATCCTTGTTCCTACCTGGGCTTGTGGAGCTCTTTCCTGTGGCATCTCTCAGAATTTCTGTGGATTCTCAAAGCATGGCATGTAATGGATCCAAGGCTGGTCATGATTCATCACACAACTGTCTGCCTGTGCTTCTTCTCTTGCTGTGCCTTCATCCATCAGTCACCTGCTCTTATATCTGCTTGAACTGTCTTACTCGAATCTTTATGGTGAGAATAGCTATGTCCTTGCCAAGGGGCATGTTGCTTACAGAAATGCTGGAGAATGGCTTTCTGACATCTGAGATTTTTGTCACCTGGAAATGAAGTCGGATTCCTGAGACTGGCCAAGCCTCATGACACAGTGTCTTCAAGAAAGTGAAAGTGAAGTCACTCAATCGTGTCTGATTCTTTGCAACCCCATGGACTGCAGCACACCAGGCCCCTCCCTCCAATGGATTGTCCAGGCAAGAGTACTGGAGTGGGTTGCCAGTGTCTTCAAGGTTTACCCCAAATCATCCCCCCAACCCCATGGTGTCCACCCCATGGTAGAGCACCAGGTTACTCTACCAAGGTACCCTGCTTATCACTGTATGTATCCGAATCTGAACTTATCTTGTTTATCGAATAGAAATGATCTTTTATTGTACTCTTGCAAGTACCCACTGGCTGAATCCTGGCAGCAGCCCCAAGGGGGGCTACAGCTTATCCCAGGATTATTTAGGCTAAGCAGTCTGGCTCCAGAGACCAGCTCCTAGCCATTATGTGTGTGCTGTGTCTTTACCAATAAGAATATCAATAATGTTGTGCTCATCTTTCTTGGTACCAAGAACATTGGTTCTTCATAGGCTCTAGAGGACGGTGAAGGAATCAGCGAGTGGTCAGTTCCTGGTCAGGAAGAGCTCCTGGAGACATTCAGGTCTGTGCTGTGCAGGAGTAGCCAGGCACAGGCGGATGCAGATGGAGGTACAGGACTTTCCTGGACCAGTCATGGATGGTGTGAGCGCAGACTTAAAGGGTTTCTGTGCTCTTAGGTTGTTGGAGAGAGACTTGAGATGCCAGGCTGGAGGGGTAGGTGGATGGGAAGCTCCAGAGAGGATGTTTCTGTTACGTGTCATGTTGAATCCTAGCAGTCTTTCTAAGTATAATCAGGAATCCAGCTTTGTCGGAATGTGAGTGAAAGGTGAAAGTTGCTCAGTTGTATCTGACTCTTCGCAGCCCCCAAGGACTGTAGACCACCAGGCTCTTCTGTCCATGGAAGTCTCCAGGCAGGAATACTGGTGTGGGTTGCCATTCCCTTCTGCAGGGGATCTGCCTGAGCTGGGGATCCAACCCAGGTCTCCTGCATTGCGGGCAGATTCTTTACCACCTGTGCTACGAGGGAAGCGCAAAATTGGTTGCATCAGGGTCTGGGGTAGGGGACTGAGCAATCTGCGTTCTAATGCTCTTGCTGGGTGATGCTTATGCACACAGATGCTTAGGGATCACTGCTCTGAGAAACAAGATAACTGCTCATGAAGTTTTCTTCATAACTCTCTCCCAACTCCTATGCCCAGGAGGATGGAGCTGTGAAGTAATGTATGTCCTAAGAACACTTTCCTTCTGTTGATCCTGTCTTAGCCAACTTGAGCAGCTATAACAAAAGCATCAAAGACTGGGTGGTTTAAACAAGACATATTTATTTCTTAACAGTTCTGAAGCCTGGAAAGTCCAAGGTCAAGGCACTGGTGAGAGTCACCTTCCTGACTTAGAGAGGGACATCGTCTGTTGTATCTGCTGATGGCAGAGAGATTCTCGCATTGCTCTTCTTATAAGGGCACTAATCTTATTCATGAGACTCCACCCTTATGACCTTCCCAAAAGCCCGCCTTCAGATAACAACACACTGGGGATTAGTGCTTCGAGACAGTGACAGACTTTCTTTCCTTGGGCTCCAAAATCACTGCAGATGGTGACTGCAACCATGAAATTAAAAGGCACTTGCTCCTTGGAAGAAAAGCTACAACAAACCTAGATGCCAGTTCTAATGAGATGGATGAAACTGGAGCCGATTATACAGAGTGAAGTACGCCAGAAAGAAAAACACCAATACAGTACACTGACATATATATATGGAATTTAGAAAGATAGTAATGATGACCCTGTATGTGAGACAACAATAGAGACACAGGTGTATAGAACAGACTTTTGGCCTCTGAGGGAGAGGGGGAGGGTGGGATGATTTGGGAGAATGGCCTTGAAACATGTATACTATCATATAAGAAACGAAGCGCGAGTCTATGTTCAATACAGGATACAGGATGCTCGGGGCTGGTGCACGCACGGGATGATCCAGAGAGATGATATGGGGTGGGAGGAGGGAGGGGGCTTCGGCATTGGGAGATCGTGTACACCTGTGGCTGATTCATGTTAATGTATGGCAAAACCAAAACAGTATTGTAACATAGAATAAAGTATTAAAAAATATATATATATATTAAAAAAAAGCAGAGACATTACTTTGCCGACAAAGGTCCTAAAGTCAAAGCTATTGCTTTTTCAGTAGTCGTGTATGGATGTGAGAGTTGGATCATAAAGAAAGCTGGGTGCTGAAAAATTGATGCTTTTGAACTGTGTTGTTGGAGAAGACTCTTGAGAGTCCCTTGGACTGCAAGGAGTCAAACTAGTCAATCATAAAGGAAATCAGCCCTGAATATTCATTGGAAGAACTGATGCTGAAGCTGTAATACTTTGGTCACCTGATGTAAAGACCCTGATGCTGAGAAAGATTGTGGGCCGAAGGAGAAGTGGACATAGAGGATGAGCTGGTTGGATGGCATCATTGATTCAAAGGACATGAATTTGAGCAAACTCTGGTAGATAGAGAAGACAGGGAAGCCTGGCATTCTGCAATCCATGGGGTCTCAAACAGTTGGATACAACTGAGTGATTGAACAACAAATAATGAATACTTTCATTCCATAGCAATCCTTCTTTGTGTGTTTATCTTCTTTTGTCTTTGGGACTTCTGCTTGTACACTATATTAGAGTACTAGGGCTGTCTTAACAAATGAAAAAACCACCACTGATTTGGTGGTTTACAACAGAATTTCATTCTCTTGCATTTCTGGAGGCCAGAAGTCCAAAATCTAGGTGCTGGTTGAGTCATGCTGCTTCTGAAGGTTCTAGGGAAGAACCCCTCCTTGTCTTTTCCTAGCTTCTGGTTTCTTCTGGCAATCTCTAGCATTCCTTAGCTTGTAGCTGCACCAGTCAGTTTCTGCTTCTGTTTTTATATGACCTTATTCTCTGTGTGTCTTCTCTTCTTTTAATGTTACCAGTCATTGGATTTAGGGTCATTCTACTGCAGCGTGACCTCATCTTAACTTTATAACATCTGCAAAGACCCTGCCCTAATAAGATCACTTGTTGGAGTTATGTGGACATAGGTGGTTGTGAGTTTTCAGGGACACCATGTAACTAACTACATAGAAATTTGTGTTCTGAAGGCAATTCTGCATTGTAAAACAAAGATTTGAAAAGTATTTGGTCAAAATGTGGTCAAATGCACTTCCACCAATAATAGTAACAAAAACAACAAAACAAGTCAGGTGGTCACTTCAGTTCTAAATTGGTGCAAGATTTTGGTGCAACATGTAAACAGTCTTGCATGCTTTACTGAGAGCCCATGTTGGATTTGTTTATCTTCATAATCTTTAAGTTGACTTGCATATAGGATGCTGGAAAATTCTTTCACAAATATCCCTTTAGTAAGCCTCCCTGAACTATTTTTCATACTCAGTTGCTAGAGATTTTTGGAGCTTGAGTTCACTGGCGTCCAGAGGGTGTCAGCAAAGTAGGAGGAACTAACCCCGGGGTCTGTCCAAGGGCAGTGGCTGATGTCAATAGCCTGGACCATGCTTTTGACTCCAAGGAATTTTTTTTTTTCCTTTCAAAGCCTGTTTTCTGTACCATGATGTATTGTTACGTGACAAAGTCAAGTGTGTGCTTCTAATCCAGTCTAATCCATTTACCACATTCTCAGGGAGCTCAAGCTTTCCTGTAGATGTTTTTCCTAAAGTTACCCTTTTAAAATTTGCATATTTTCTTTCTTTTAAGGATATGACCTACTTTAACTTGTTTCCTCTGTTTCCACTTTTAGTTTTCCAGTTTCTGACTTTCAGTTGCAGGATCTATGAACTTCTTATGTGCAAATCTTTGCATCTTTTATCATATCTCTAGATTAAAAAATCTAGACACAGATTTACTGTGTCCAAAAGTGTGAACTTTTAAATGGATCTAATGCATTTTATTGCTGAATTTGTGTCCAGAAGGAGTGTTTTAAATGCTGTTATATCAGTGTCTAAATATGCTCATTCTAACAGTTTCCTTGCAAGTACAGATAACATTTATCTGTTTATTACGGGTAAAGATCTTGGTGAAGGTGGGTCTTCTTTTCTGTATATACATGGGCCCATCAACAACCTGGTGGCTCAGATGGTAAACAATCTGCCTGCAATGCAGGAGACCTGTGAGAAGGGAATGGCAGCTTACTTCCGTATTCTTGCCTGGAAAATCCCTTGGACAGAGGAGCCTAGGGGGAGGAGCCTACAGTCCACGGGTTGCAAAGAGTTGTATACAACTGAGCAAGTAAGCAGATCACATATAAGATGTGTTACCACCCTGTTTTTTAAAAACGTTTATTTAATTAGTTGTGGGCCTTGGTTGCAGCAAGTGGGCTCTAGTTCTCTGACCAGGAATTGAACTTAGGCCCCCTGCATTGGGAGCATGGAGTTTAGCCACTGGACCACCAGGAACATCCCATTCTGTTGTTTAATGCTGATACATCTCTTGCTTATTGGTGCCAGCTTATTTGGATCTTCTCATTGTTTTACCTCTAGTACTCTTGCCTGGAAAATCCCATGGATGGAAGAGTCTGGTAGGCTGCAGTCCATGGGATCGCTAAGAGTCAGACATGGCTGAGCGACTTCACTTTCACTTTTCACTTTCATACATTGGAGAAGAAAATGGCAGCCCACTCCAGTGTTCTTGCCTGGAGAATCCCAGGGATGGGGGAGCCTGGTGGGCTACTGTCTATGGGGTTGCACAGAGTTGGCCAATAAATAAATTTGTCATGTATGTATGGACAGGCTAAGAGAATTAGCAAAAGTAACCCCAAGAATGATTCTTCCTATTGTGTGCCATCCAGGTACAGGTTGTGTTCATGAATGATCTTTGCTGTTGTTTAGTCGCCTAGTATGTTCAACTCTTCATGACTTCATGTACTGCCCCACGCCAGTCTTCTCTCTCCCTCACACCATCTCCTGGAGTTTGCCCAAGTTCATGTCCATCTCATCTGTGTTTTCCATCCAGCCGTCTTGTCCTCTGTTGCCCTCTTCTCCTTCTGCTCTCAATCTTTCCCAGTATCAGAGTCTTTTCCAATGAGTCCCCTCTTTGTATGAGTGATCTTACTTAAGGTCTGTCTGGTCAAAGCTATGGTTTTTCCAGTGATCATGTATAGATATGAGAGTTGGACTTTAAAGAAAGCTGAGCTCTGAAGAACTGATGCGTTTGAACGCTGAGCTCTGAAGAACTGATGCATTTGAACTATAATGTTGGAGAAGGCTCTTGAGAGTCCCTTGGACTGCAAGGCGATCCAACCAGTCCGTCCTAAAGGAGATTAGTCCTGGGTGTTCATTGGAAGGAGTCATGGTAAGGCTGAAACTCCAATACTCTGGCCACATGATGCAAAGAACTGATTCATTAGAAAAGACCCTAATGCTGGGAAAGATTGAAGGTGGGAGGAGAAGAGAACAACAGAGGATGAGATGGTTGGATGACATCACTGACTCACTGGACGTGAGTCTGAGTAAACTCCAGGAGTTGGTGATGGACAGGGAGGCCTGGCGTGCTGCGGTCCATGGGGTCACAAAAAGTCAGATACAACTGAGCGACTGAACTGATTGAACTATCATAGAGGGAAGGTAGGAGCAGGCTAGAGGTGTTCAGTGACTTGCTGGAGGCCTCTGATGTGATTGAGGCTGAGCTGGTCTCAGGGTTAGAGCAAGTCCTGGCAGGAATGCCGTGGGTACCAGCCGCGTCTGGGTGAGACCATGGGAGGGGTGCAGAGGGCGCTTTGCTTGTACCTTCAGCTGTGAGTTTGTGGAGAGGTGGGAGGCCTGGGAGACAGCTGGACTTCAAAGGCACCTGAGTGTGTGACCTTGACCCTTCTCTTTTGTTCAGCTGCAGGAAAAGAAGGGCCAGTTCCAAGAGGTCTCGCTGTACAGCCCTCTCTCAATGGCTGCTCTTTGAGACCGAGTTCTGAGTGGAGTCTTGTGCTGTCAGACTGGCGGCTGCCTTTCTTCCCTGGCAGTGTGTATGTTCTCCATGTTTCCAGGCGAGCTCCCATAAAAAGGTTGGTCTCGTTTTCCTTTTCATTTGAGGTGACCTCTCCAGCTCTCTGGGTTTAAAGCTGCACTGAGTTCACTGCCCGGCTCTCGGCTCGGAGCTGCTGTGTGATGCCCAAAGGGCTGCGGGGACGTCTCCTTTGATCCACAGTCTTGCGCTCTCCCTCGCCAGGGCCGTTCTGGTGCTTCTGTCTGGAGCCGCTGGGGTAGATGAGGGGGACACCCCTGGCTGTTCCTAAATCCATGTTGGTAGCTGGTGCAAAAGCCCTCACTCAAGATGACAGCTATGTGGTCCATGCAAAGATGCTGTGGAGACTTTTCTAGAATTGGCCTCTCTGCCCTCTCACCTTAGCATGCATGCTCAGTTGTGTCTGACTCAGCGACCCTAAAGCAATCCTAGAGACTGTAGCCTGCCTGCTTCCTCTGTCCATGGGATTCTCCAGGCAAGAACACTGGAGTGAGTTGCCATTTCCTTCTCCCAGGGATCTTCGCTACCCAGGAATCGAACCTGCGTCTCCTATGTCTCCTGCATTGCAGGTGGATTCCCTACCACTGAGCCACCAGGATCTGCCCTGAAATAGTATCCAGAGGGTAGCTTTTAGATCAGATGCTCAAAACCTTACTGTGCTTTTCAGCACCCCCACCCCGCCACCCGCAGGGTATCAAAACCAAAGTGTTCGCAGTGGTTTCAGGGCCTGGCAGGAGCTGCCCTCTCCCTCTGTGGCTCTCCCGTAGCTTCTTCCACTCCGGTCATGGCTCAGACATGGCAGGCAAACCCTGCCCGAAAGCCCCCATCTGGGCTGTTCTCTCTGCGTGGAGTCCTCGTCCCCCAGTAACCACACGGAGTGCCCTCCAGCCCTGCGGATGTGGGTCTGTTGCATCTCCTTTTCAGTGAGACTCTTATCCCACGTTAGCCCTTTGAAAACCATCGTGAGCATGTCCTCCGCATCCCTGATTCTGTAGGTAGAATGTGGCTGAGAGTGTTGGCAGTGTCTGCACTGTCCACGGCGACTGGAGGTGGACCGACCTGAGTTGGTTCTGGCACGGATGTGCCTGTTCCTGGCCTCCTTGATGGCAGGAGGCTGTCTTGCATGTTTTGGCAGAGTCTCTTTTAGAGACTATTCCCGTTTCATTCTTGGGTTTCAGGCCATTCCACAATTTCAATCGGTTGTGGCAGTTCAGCCCCTGATAGGGCCTTTGCTTGGGTCATATTTAATGTTTAATGCTTCACTTTGGAGGCCACTGCCAGCTGTCGCCAAATAGTCCCCCAAGTTCCAGTCGTGTCCAGAGAGCCCTCCAGGTTCGGCTACGAGACCCACTTAGGCTATTAAGTCCGCTTGTAGGAATTTAACTAATTAGTGATGGTTGGTGGTGAGACACGTATTAAATAAATCCCTGAGTTTATCTCGGCTTTATGGAAAATCTGTAAGCCTCCCAAACCCACAGAAGGTTAGTACTCCTTGGTTCAGGAGTCCAGGTGTCAAATCGAATGAGAACATTGCTTTATGAATCCCAAGGGCTGGTGGATGGCTAAGAAAATCCTTGCTGCTCCAAGCAGCTGTTTACAGTGGGTCTGATCAGGTTCCAAGGTAAAGTGGAGGGTGCATTTAGATTCCTTGTTCTTCCCAGTGTTGAAAAAAAATTTTTTTTGGAAAAAATTATGGATTCCCTACCACTGAGCCACCAGGATCTGCCCTGAAATAGTATCCAGAGGGTAGCTTTTAGATCAGATGCTCAAAACCTTACTGTGCTTTTCAGCACCCCCACCCCGCACCCGCAGGGTATCAAAACCAAAGTGTTCGCAGTGGTTTCAGGGCCTGGCAGGAGCTGCCCTCTCCCTCTGTGGCTCTCCCGTAGCTTCTTCCACTCCGGTCATGGCTCAGACATGGCAGGCAAACCCTGCCCGAAAGCCCCCATCTGGGCTGTTCTCTCTGCGTGGAGTCCTCGTCCCCCAGTAACCACACGGAGTGCCCTCCAGCCCTGCGGATGTGGGTCTGTTGCATCTCCTTTTCAGTGAGACTCTTATCCCACGTTAGCCCTTTGAAAACCATCGTGAGCATGTCCTCCGCATCCCTGATTCTGTAGGTAGAATGTGGCTGAGAGTGTTGGCAGTGTCTGCACTGTCCACGGCGACTGGAGGTGGACCGACCTGAGTTGGTTCTGGCACGGATGTGCCTGTTCCTGGCCTCCTTGATGGCAGGAGGCTGTCTTGCATGTTTTGGCAGAGTCTCTTTTAGAGACTATTCCCGTTTCATTCTTGGGTTTCAGGCCATTCCACAATTTCAATCGGTTGTGGCAGTTCAGCCCCTGATAGGGCCTTTGCTTGGGTCATATTTAATGTTTAATGCTTCACTTTGGAGGCCACTGCCAGCTGTCGCCAAATAGTCCCCCAAGTTCCAGTCGTGTCCAGAGAGCCCTCCAGGTTCGGCTACGAGACCCACTTAGGCTATTAAGTCCGCTTGTAGGAATTTAACTAATTAGTGATGGTTGGTGGTGAGACACGTATTAAATAAATCCCTGAGTTTATCTCGGCTTTATGGAAAATCTGTAAGCCTCCCAAACCCACAGAAGGTTAGTACTCCTTGGTTCAGGAGTCCAGGTGTCAAATCGAATGAGAACATTGCTTTATGAATCCCAAGGGCTGGTGGATGGCTAAGAAAATCCTTGCTGCTCCAAGCAGCTGTTTACAGTGGGTCTGATCAGGTTCCAAGGTAAAGTGGAGGGTGCATTTAGATTCCTTGTTCTTCCCAGTGTTGAAAAAAAATTTTTTTTGGAAAAAATTTTTTTTTTTTTTGATTGTGCTGTGTAGCATGTGGAATCTTACTTCTACAGCCAGGGATCAAATCTGTGTCCCATGCATTGTGAGCATGGAGTCTTAACCCCTGGACTGCCAGGGAAGTCCCTTCCCCAGTGTTTTAATTGCATTTCCCATCTTGGCCTGTATCCATTGCTCATTTACTGTGTGTGAAGCAGCAGAGTGGGTGCTATGCCTCCTGGGGATGATCCCTGTGTCAAGGAGTTTATAATCTGCCAGAGAAGATGAATGTGATGATCAGTTATTGTAACATAATGAATCTGCATCAGAGTGTAAGCAAAGTGGGGCAGAAGCCCTGAGCAGGGGCCCCCTTTTGTCTGGGGACTAAAGATCCCTTTGTGGGAGGCAGAGCCCTTGATGTGGATCCTGTGGGGTGAGTAGAAAATGAGCAAGGGTTGGGGGGCACAGCGCCAGGGCAGTGATGGAATGTGAGCTGCAGGCCTCAGTGGAGGGGGGGGACTTGTCCTGTGCAGTTGGTGGACAGGGTTTGTGGGGGCCGGTGTAGAGGGTAAAGGGAAAGTTCAGAGGGGGATCATGTTGTGGAGGCCTTTTAAAGATGGCAAGGGCTTCCCTCATCACTCAGTCGGTAAAGAATCCGCCTGCAATGCAGGAGACCCCGGTTTGATTCCTGGGTTGGAAAGATCCGTTGGAGAAGGGATAGGCTATAACCCACTCCAGTATTCTTGGGTTTCTCTGGTGGCTCAGCTGGTAAAGAATCTGCCTGCAATGTGGGAGACCTGGGTTCCATCCCTGGGTTGGGAAGATTCCTTAGAGAAGGGAATGGCTACCCATTGCAGTATTCTGGCCTAGAGAATTCCATGGACATTATAGTCTGTGGGGTGGCAAAGGGTCGGATACAACTAAGTGACTTTCACTTTCAAGGTGTTTGAATAGTACTAGCAGAAAATAAAAACCTCCAGTGAGTCACTCAGGAGGGGAGAATGACACTTGTCATCTGTCTTGTAGAGCAATCCCTTGAGTAATGCTGGGAAGGCTGGTTGGCCACTGAAGGTCTGAATGACATGGAGGCTTGTTAGGAGCTCGGTGGGAGGTAAGCTTGGCCTGGGTGGTGGCCAAGGGCCAGACATGGACAGGATGAGTGGGAGAGGCGATGTGAAGACAGCATCCTGTTGGTCATCGCCAAAAGCAGAGGCTGACATTCTATATCACTCAGGAGCTTAAGACACCAAATTCCCTTTCACGGGCAGTAAAACGAGTCACAGAGTCCTTGACAGCAAAGAAAGTTGGAGAACATGGAGCAGACACTGAGAATGTCTAACCCAGAAAAGGCTATGGCAATCCCATCATTTCTCCGTGTGATGGAAGAGGGAAGGTCTTGGTACCAAGAAAAGCAACCTGGGAGTGGGCAAGGTGGTGCGTTCTAGCTACATTGGTTTCTAGCATTAATAACTGATCATCCACATTCCTCATTCCTGGATTAGAAACTGTTTTTTAACCTGTCAGTGACTCTTTATTGACAAAATGTACCGCCGGAGTCCCTTGTGGCTCAGATGGTAAAGAATCTGCCTGCAATACGGGAGACCTGGGTTCGATCCCTGGGTTGGGAAAATCCCCTGGAGAAGGGAAAAGCCACCCATTCCAGTATTCTGGCCTGGAGAATTCCATGAACAGTATAATCCATGGGCTCCCAAAAAGTCGGACACTACTGAGCAACTTTCACTCACTGCTGGAGTAAGCAGTGGCTTGCAGTTCAGTATAACATGTGGATAATAGTGTTAGTGACTCAACTGTGTCCAACTCTTTGTGACCTTATGGACTGCAGCCTGCCAGGGTCCTCTGTCCATGGGATTCTCCAGGCAAGAATACTGCTGTGGATTGCCATGCCATTCTCCAGAGGATCTTCCTGACCCAGGGATTGAACCTGGATCTCCTGCTTTGCAGGCAGATTCTTTACCATCTCAGCTACAGGGAAGTCCTGTCATATGTGGGTGGATATGTGATTTTCAGCATCAGAACTGGAACCTTGTGAATGGGCCAAGTCCTGGCCTGCCCTCTTCCACAGTCATCCTTGACCCACACATCTCCACTACTCCCACTGTGTAGATGAGAAAACTGAGGCTCAGAAAGGCGAAGCCATTGGTTCA
Organism: Madoqua kirkii; assembly: GCA_006408675.1. NCBI lineage: Eukaryota > Metazoa > Chordata > Mammalia > Artiodactyla > Bovidae > Madoqua > Madoqua kirkii. Next base: position 13,406 of record SJYC01020722.1, read on the forward strand.
AAGTCACACAGCTCCTCTTCAAAATGCTTGCAGTCACCCAGGACATTCCCCATCTCACGGGGACTACACCTCTTCTTGTGGCTTCCTGCCTTTATGGAGCTGTCTGTCGAACCAGCTGACCGAGTCGGGCTTTCTCAGGGCCCCTTGCAGGAAGGCTCCCTGGAGGAGATGGCCCCTGCATGCCAGGGTTCGCTCTCTCCTCCTTTCGTGGGCAATGCGTGTGTCTGCTTGCACATTCCGGGGCCCTCTCAGTCCAGTTGATAGATTTGTTTGGACGTGACCTTTCCCAGTTCCTCTTCCCTGGGCTTTTGCCTGCTGAGGAAATGATCCTCAGATCCCATCCATCTGCACTGGTGGCAAGAGAAGAGAGAATTTCTCTTTTCTGTGGTTCAGGTCCAACTGCGAGGACACCTGTCCTTCGGAGGCTTGTATTGTTTTGTGTGGTGCGCTTCCTGCCGCAGAGATGTTTTATATCCTAGTTCTGGAAGTCATCAAGTTGGACAAGAGACAGGAGGAGGCGGGGGAGGGTCCCCGGCTGACCTGGGCTGTTCTTTTAGGCTGTGTGTCCTGAAGATGCTTCTTCTGGATGCATAGGAAGAGCCGTTTCTCCCCACCTCTGTCCGCCTGTAACTGGTCCTGTTAGGAAGCGTTTCCCGTGTGTGGGTGATTCATTCTGAGACCTTTTCATGTCCCTTGGGCTTCTTCACTGTTGGATTTGAGAAGAAAAAGGACAGCTTCTCTTTTAAGTCTGATGAAAACCATCTGAGCCAAACATGTACATCGGCGGTCGATTTATGCTTTTCGTATGGACAGTCAGCAGCTCCCCTGTCTGCTAAGGAAATCCATATGAGGAAGGGAGCCTGAACCTTGGGATTCTCAGATCACACCTCCTAATGTTACCAAGCAAATGAATCCTGACCAGTTTTGAGGCTTGTCGGAGTTTTTCCTTTGTGGCTCTGGAATTTTCTCTCTTGTGTGTGGGCTCCTGGGACCTTTGCTCTGGAGAGGAGGTAGCTGATATGGGCTGAAGGGTGGAGGTGAGGAGCCAGATCAGAGCTCTTGTTTTAGGCCTTGCCATCTGTCCAGTGTTTTGTTTGCAGTCCCCATGAACTTGGAAGAGGGCTCCCTGAGCCCTGCTCCCATCCATCCCACTAGGGTCCTTCTGTGGATTTCCAGATGTTGACCTTAGGCAGGTGATGTAACCGCAGCTGGTGTTGCGGTGGGAGGAGGGGCTTATGACTTCGGGATTCAGTCTCCACTGCGTTTAGAGGGGGGAACCTGTGGAGGGAGATGGTGCCTGGTCTGTTGGTTTTTTGCCCGTGCCTTCCCTGAAAATGAGCTCTGGACCTGGCGTCAAGTGTAAGCACGTGTGATGAGGGGACTTGCCAGCTCCAGACAGTACATTTCATTAGCTTATTTTGAAGAAGCAGGATGATAATCTGTTTTATAACATCCCCTTTTCAAGGGCGCCTGCAATGAAGGAGACATAGGTTCAATCCCTGGTGGGGGGAGATCCCTTGGAGGAGGAAATGGCTGCCTACTCCAGTATTCTTGCCTGGATAATCCCATGGACAGGGGGAGCTGGTGGGCTACATACAGTTCATGGGGGCCACAAAAGAGTTGGACATGACTGAGCATGTGTACACTTTTCTCAGGGGCACAGGGATGAGGGCTTGATGCAAGGGAGAATGATAAGCGTACAAATGAAGGGCACAGATTAGTGTATGAGGGCAAGTTGTACCAGCCAAACACAGGACTATCTGAGGAAGGAATATTATGGTCTTGATCATCATCTTGCTTTTTAAAAGGGGCAGATGAAACACACTGTTTAATGCTGCCCAATTCTGCATTCCATATGTACATACGTACACTTGATACTTGGCAGACCAAATCTGACCTACTACATGTTTTCATAAATTTATTGGAACATGGCCATGCCCATTTATTTCAGCGGCTGCATGTGTGCTTTTTATGGCAGAATTCATGGAAGAAATGGGCCCCAAAGCTTGAAAGATTTCCATCCTGTGTTCTTATAGAAAGTTGCTGATCTTTGTTCTTTATCCACCTTTATCTAGACAGAAAAATTAAGACATTACCCTGTATTTAAAACCTCTCATTTTTGACATTTGCTGCTTTTTACTATTTTCAGTTCAACTCATAGCTCCTTGCCCCTCTCGTCTTGTTGTTTTCAGTCGCTCAGTCGTGCCGACTCTCTGTGACCCCATGGACTGCAGCATGCCAGGCCTCCCTGTACTTCACAGGTTTCCTCTCCCCTTAGCTCTTCGATTACTTAGAGCATCGGTGGGGTGCTGTTTTCCTCTTGAACATATTTGAAATTATGGGGTGGGAGGAGCTTTTGCAGTTGGGAGCCATCACTGTGTTGCCAGAGCAGGAAATGGTTTGAAACAGCCGCCAGACTCTAGGACTGCCCAGCTCTGTGTCCAGAGCACACTCATTTTGAGACCTGTATACTTACCTGGTTTTTGTTTTGTTTGCGGCTTAAAGTTTTTCAGGGGATCTTGGTGCCATCTCTCAGAGGTGAGATGATTCTTCCTGTTCTCTGCTCCTGCTGGTTTCATGCTTTTTGTGTAAGTTACCATCAGACACAGGAGACCATCTGGTAACTTTTCTGCCTGCCAGTGACAGGGGGAACTCATTTTGACTACGTCTGTTTCTTTCTTCTCTCCAAAGAGGTAACATTTATTTATTATTTATTTATTTTTGCATTTACAAATTATTTATTTGTTTGGCTGCTCCAGGTCTTAGTCGCAATGTGATCTTCCATCTTCCTCGCAAACATACGATATCTAGTTCCCCAGGGATCGAACCCGAGCCCACTGCGTTGGGAGCTCTGAGTCTTAGCCATTGGACCACCGGGGAAGAGCCCCAGCCCGTCTCCTCTCTCTCTCTGTTTCAGTTCTTCTGTCTCTCCTGTGTACACATATTCACGCCTACACCCTCAGTGTTCCTCTCTGTGACTCTAAAGACTCTGCTTCAGTCAATTCCCAGGACAGGATGTTCCTCATTTCTCGTACTTGTGTAGTGCTGGAGAAAACTTGCATCTCTATTTTTGTCTCATAGGAATCACTAGCCTTTGTTAATCCTGCTTTAAAAAAAAAGAAAACTTTTCCTACCTCTTCACCTTCCCCCAGCTGGCCCTCTTGGCTTCTGGGACCTGGTTTATTATTTTCAGCAGTAGGAAGCTAGCAGGGGCGCGCCTGCTGGAGAAGGAGGCCTGGTGAGGGTGGATGTCTCCTCTGGCCCATAGACAGCAGCGAGGCTCTCAGAGATGGAGCGGGGCAGAGGTGTGACTGCAGGATGGAGTGAGCAGTTCCAGTGGCACTGGTGGTAAAGAATGTGCCTGCCAGTGAGAGAGACATAAGAGATGCGGGTTTGATCCCTGGGTCAGAAAGATCCCCTGGAGGAGGGCATGGCAACCCGCTCCAGGATTCTTGCTTGGAGATTCCATGGACAGAGGAGCATGTCTGGCTATGGTCCAGGGAGCTGCAAAGGTAAGACACGACTGAGCAGCTTAGCACGCTCAAGAAAAGGACTGTTGAGCTCAGAGTGGGGTGTGATGGTGGCCCACGTGTAGAGGACCACTGTGCTCGGTGGTGGCCTATGGGACCTCTATCATCCTACAGAGATGTGGGGTAGCAGCTGGAGCAGAGGTGGCCTGTGAGAGGCAACCAGTTCTGAGACTTCCAGAGAGACCTAAGAAAGGGGACAGTCTGAGTTTCTGCCATTTGCAAGGAGGGTGATGGACGTGGGTGAGTGGGGTGGTGACATGTCTGAGACATCCTTAAGACCACCACCCTGCTGAAGCCGAGGGGTTGTTTGAGCGACAAGGAGTTTTCCATTTCCTCACGCAGCGGTATTCAAACTTGCGCATGCCTCAGAATCACCTTGTTAAACCCAGGTCCACTCTGCCCCTAGTGTTTCTGATTCAGTAGGTTTCCAGTGTTTGCTGTGACCGGTGCGTTCTCTTAACAAAACTCTGTTAGCCTTTGCCCTGCTTCACTTTGTACTCCAAGGCCAAACTTGCCTGTTATTCCTTGACTTCCTGCTTTTGCATTCCAGTCCCCTATAATGAGAAGGACATCATTTTTTGGTGTTAGTTCTAGAAGGTCTTAGAGATCTTTATAGAACCGTTCAGCTTCTTCGGCATTACTGGTTGGGGTATAGACTTGGATTACTGTGATAGTGAACGGTTTGCCTTGGAAATGAACAGAGATCATTCTGTCATTTTTGAGACTGCTCCCAAGTCCTGCATTTTGGACTCTTTTGTTGACTGTTAGGGCTACTCCATTTCTTCTAAGGGCTTCTTGCCCACAGTAGTAGATATAATGGTCATCTGAGTGAAATTTGCCCGTTCTGGTCCATTTTAGTTCACTGATTCCTAAAATGTCGATGTTCACTCTTGCCATCTCCTGTTTGACTGCTTCCAATTTACCTTGATTCATGGGCATAACATTCCAGGTTCTTGTGCAATGTTGTTCTTTACAGCATTTGACTTTACTTTCACCATGAGACACATCAACAACTGGGCATTGTTTTCACTTTGGCTCAGCCTCTTCATTCCTTCTGGAGCCATTTTTCCACTCTTCTCAGTAGTATATTGGGCATCTACTGACCTGGGGAGTCCATCTTTCAGTGTCATATTTTTTTGTCTTTTCATACTGTTCATGGGGTTCTCAAGTCAAGAATACTGAAGTGGTTTGCCATTCCCTTCTCCAGTGGACCACTCTTATGGCAGAAAGCAAAGAAGAACTCAAGAGCCTCTTGATGAAGGTGAAAGAGGAGAGTGAAAAACCTGGCTTAAAACTCAACATTCAGAAAACGAAGATCATGGCATCTGGTCCCATCACTTCATGGGAAATAGATGGGGAAACAATGGAAACAGTGACAGACTTTTTGGGCTCCAAAGTCATTGTAGATTGTGACTGCAGCCATGAAATTAAAAGACACTTGCTTCTTGGAAGAAAAGCTGTGACCAACCTAGACAGCACATTAAAAAGTGGAGACATTACTTTGCTGGCAAAGGTCCATCTAGTCAAAGCTATGGTTTTTCCAGTGGTCATGTATGGATGTGAGAGTGGGACCATAAAGAAAGCTGAGCACCGAAGAACTGATCAAAGCAGTCAATCCGAAAGGAAATCAGTCCTGAATATTTATTAGAAGGACTGATGCTGAAGCTGAAGCTCCAATACTTTGCACCTGATGTGGCCAAATTCTTTTCCAACTCATTAGAAAAGACCCTGATGGCAGGGAATGATTGAGGGCAGGAGGAGAAGGGGACGACAGAGGATGAGATGGTTGGATGGCATCACCGACTCAATGCATTTGAGTTTGAGCAAGCTCTGGGAGTTGGTGATGGGCAGGAGAGCCTGGAGTGCTGCAGTCTATGGAGTTGGAAAGAGTCGGACATGACCGAGCAGCTGAACAACAGCAACAGGTTTCCAGTGGATTGCTCAAGCATTTTCATATTTAACAAGTTCCCAGGACTTCCCTGGTGGCTTGGTGGTAAAGACTCCGCCTGCCATTGAAGGAGACAGGAGTTCAGTCCCTGATCTGGGAAGATCCCACATGCTACAGGGCAGTTGTGCCCTTGTGCCACAGCTACTAAGCCTGTGCTACAGAGCCCCATGTGCCCTAGAGCCCATGCTCTGAGATGAGAATCCACTGCAGTGAGACGCCTGTGCACCTAGAGAATAGTCCCAGATTCCTGTAGCTAGAGAAAAGTCAGTGCAGCAATGAAGACTAAGCACAGCCAAAATAGAAATAAATAAATAAAATTACAACTTAAAAAATAGATCCATTTCCTTTAAAAAAAAAAGAAACCTATTCTCAGGTGATACTGCTGCTGTGGTTCTGGAAACCATGCTTGGAGAACTGCTGGCTTAAGTGTAGAAGACATGGTGAAATCTCTTTAGTTCAGTCCAGTCACTCAGTTGTGTTCGACTCTTTGCAGTGCTATGGACTGCAGCATGCTAGGCTTCCCTGTCCATCAGCATCTCCCAGAGCTTACTCAAACTCCTGTTGTCAAGTTGATGATGCCATCCAACCATATTATCCTTTGTCATCCACTTTTCCTCCTGCCTTCAATGTTTCCCAGCCTCAGGGTCTTTGTCAAGGAGTCAGTTCTTCCCATCAGGTGGCCAGAGTATTGGAGCTTCAGCTTCAACATCAGTCCTTCCAATAAATATTCAGGATGGATCTCCTTTAGGATGGACTGGTTTGGATTCCTTGGAGTCTAAGGGACTCTTGAGTCTTCTCCAACACCACAGTTCAAAACCATCAGTTCTTCAGCACTCAGCTTTCTTTATAGTCCAACTCTCACATCCATACATGACTACTGGAAAAACCATAGGTTTGACTAGATGAATCTTTGTCTGCAAAGTGATGACTCTGCTTTTTAATATGCTGTCTAGGTTTGTCATAGCTTTTCTTCCAAGGAGCAAGCGTCTTTTAATTTCATGGCTGTAGTCACCATCTGCAATGATTTTGGAGCCCAGAAAAATTAAGTCTGTCTCTGTTTCAGTTGTTCCCATTGAATTCTGTTAGTGTCTACAAAATAGAACTAAACTAAGATATGATTATAAGATGGAAAATAAAGCTGATTGTATCTTAAGAACAGTAGCTTGTCCCCATCTGGTTGATCATTGTGTCAGAACTGAATTCTAGGAAGAGTTAAGCTAGTTTTGCCAAAATGCTATTGAGCAAGAACATGCTAGTAGAGACTTTCATTAAAATCTAATTCCTCTCTGCATTTTGGGAATATATTCACTATAAACAGGAAGAGTGTTTCAAAACTGAGTTTTGGCTCTTTCTAATTTTAAATCCTTTTAGCTGACTCAGTAAAGAGAGTGCCTCATGTGAACTTTTATTTATAAAAGAAGGTAATTCTAGAGTCTGAGTGGCTCCCTTCTTTCACTGTCTGGTTTTGTCGTCTCAACATCAGGAAGATTATTCGATGTCAGTAGGACTACGTTTTCAATTGACAGACTCTCATTTCTTTTTTTAAAATTTTGAATATAACATACTTGGTATAAGATTTGTATACAAGTGTGAAACATCTAAAATATAAATAAAAAAGCTCTAAACTGTCAGATACATAAAAAACAGTATAGCCGTATGCTTCAAAAATACCCTGGATTGTTCTGGAATAAACTCTAGGCCTTTTTTTTTTTTCTCCTGAGCTGAGGATTATTGCATCCTTCATATGACCCACAGATACATTTCCTTTGTACTTGATGTAGCTTCACTGTGCTGCAAGTTTTCTGTATAATCTTGGAAATGAATCTAATATACATTTTGGCTGAGTCCCAAATGTTTAAAATCAGTTTTCATTAGAAGCAAATTTTGCAGTTGAGTATCACCATGAAGATATAAAATCTAAGCCTCAAGATCATATAAAAGTTAGCAAAAAATTTTTATTGCAGGTACTAAAAATTATAATTATTTTGTTAAAGTTTGCCATATTACAGGGTAGTAATCATTCACTATTCTTATTTGTTCACACTGTTAAAATGATCCTCACTTTCAATGGAAACTCTAGGTCTTTAAAAGAACTGATGTGTGTGGCCTAAATTAGGTTCTACTTTAAGGGAGAGACATATCAAAACTGCCAGAAGCCTTTTGAAAAGCAAATGTGCAACTTTGAGACAATCTCTTAATTCCTTCTTTGTTCACATTAGATGGATCTGTCACCCACTGAGTCCTTAGAAGCCCTTATGAGAATTAATTTGAGTGCAGGTGACTCCCTTGAAAAGGAAGGCATTGAAAACCTTGACCTTAGAATTGGAGCCTGCTTCTTTGTGACTCAAACCATTGACTTCTGATTTTACCCTGGGTGTTCGCTTGGTCCTGCCTCAGCCCTAGTGGTAGCAATACAGCTTGTGACTGAATAACATTCTGGGTCCTTCCAAGCTGTATTTATTTACACATTGTTAGGATTTCGGCCAAGGCTCTCAGTCTTTTCATGTGTGGGTCTCACCATCTGTGAACCCCATTGATGGTGTGTAAATTAATCAGGGGCTCTGTGAGCCCATTTTTGAGGTGCCAGGAAGAATCATAATAAATAATATGAGACAGCTCCAGGGATTTTAGCAAGTATTTACAATTTTGTCTTCGCACACTTAGGGATTTGTAATTGTTCTTTTCATAAAACCGGCTTGAAAATCATACATCAGCCTTCCTTTATGTGATTTGCAATGTGTCAGAAACCCTGGGGATCCCTGCTTCTCAGAATTGTGTTGTGCAAACCCTGTCTGATGGGTGTGAACTCTGCCCCATGTGAGACCTTCCTTTATGAGGAATGTCTCTCCATCACAGGGACGCTGATGGTGGAGGGCCATAGATGTGTCCTCTATGGAGGAGGGCCAAGTTGGAAAAAGCATGAGTAGGTCTTTCAGTGTTTTAGGGGTGTGTTTTAAGAAAATCATCTTCAAAACTTGAAGTACTTGTCTGACAGCCCAGGTTTTATGAGAGACTGTGCCCCATTTGGGGAAATTTGATTTTAAGGTGAAAAGTGAACAAGGGAAGGGCAGAGTAGGACATACCCCCATAATTTTCACAAGTCTGCCTTGTTGGGGTTTGTCCAGAGCTTTCAGTTCCTCAACCCTGGGCTCTCACCAGCTGTGACTCATGGGTTCTGTATGCAGCACTCAGCCTAAAAGCCAGGAAAGGTGTTTCTTTGAACTGGGAGCACCTGTAAGGTCTCATCCTTCTATGTCCCCATATTTGGTAATATATGATCCTTGCAGAATAATGGTAGCACCTTCTTTTTATCTTAGGTTCGTAACCTTTGGGACTTAGGCGCTCAGTATAAAATTATTGCAGCAGCAACAATGACGACGATGATAGTAATAAAGCACCCTGGAAGGGTGCTTGCTGTATGGCAGGCACTGTTCTGAACCCTTGTTGTGTATTAACTGATTTGAATCCTCAAGAGAATCGTGTGTGACAGGATTCTAATCCTATTTCTGTTTTCATTTTCCAGATGGAACCTGCCACAGAAAATTTAAGTAACTTGCCAGAGGTTATTTGGGTGGTAAATGGTAGGACATACACCCAGGGAGATGCTACAGAGATCTGCAACATCCAGTTCTTTGTTCTTAATCATTGCATTGAAGACCCAGAACTAAAGTTCTCACAAATCTAATTGATTACATTGCGTGCGTGCCAAGTCACTTCAGTTGTGTCTGACTCATTGCGACCCGGTGGACTATAGTCCACCAGGCCCCTCTGTCCATGGGATTCTCCAGGCAAGAATACTGGGGTGAGTTGCCATGCCCTCCTCCAGGGAATCTCCCCAACCCCTGGATAAAATCTGCATCTCTAATGCCTCCTGCATTGGCAGGCGAGTTCGTCACCATCTGCCCCATTATAGAGATGCCTGTATTTTGTTTTGGAAACTGCTCAAGAATGTCAGTATCAGAGGCCATAACTTTCCATGCAAGATTGTAAGTCTTAAGCCAGGGAGCTCAATTTGTGTTACCTGGCACTTTGAGGTGGGCTGGAGGTAGAGCATGAGCTATGTAAATAGCTCCTAAGACGGTGATCTCTAGGGGGTGCTTGTGTGTACCATGGAGAAGAGTTCAGGATGACAGGCTCTGTGAGCCCTTCTTGTGTTCTGAGTTTCATCAGAGTCAGTTCTTTAGACTCTTAGAGCCAAACGAGTTGAGGCTCATTCAGGTTCTGTCTTGGGAGGATGGAGGTCAATTTTGTGGGTGAGAGATGCTGCTGGTTTTGCTTTTCTTAGTCATTTTTTAATTGCCCCTCTATTGTGTGTGTGTGCATGTGTGTGTGCGTGTGTGTGTTGGAGAGAGTAGTCTGGGGAGTGGATGTTAGTGGCAGAGCAAAGCCAGGAGGTCAGTAGGGAGCTAGTGCACGGTGGGATTAGGCTGAGGAAGTTAACTTTCTTGGATTTCTTGAAGAGATACCAACTCAGTGGGGCCTCCCCTTGCTAGCTGTCACTCCCAGGACTGGGGCCACATGTTCTCCGAATTGCATCTGCAAGTTTTGAGTCTTAATATCATATCAGAATGTTGGAAGCCAGGAAGAAAGGAAAAAGCCCTGCATACTTGCTGTTAATGTGATAAATGGCTTTTCTTTTTAACCCATATAGTTACAGACCCACAGGAAACTGAAAAATAATACAGAATGGTCCTGTGTACCTATCACCCACTGGTGATGTCTCACTTAACTACAGTGGATTATCCAAACCAGAAAGTTGATTTTGGCACTATACAATCAGCAAAACTACAGATCATACTGGGATTTCATTGGTTTTTATGTGTACTGGTTTTTCTTGTTGTTGTTGTTAGGACTTAGTGTATATAATTTGACCAGTGTTTCTTGCTAAGCTTGAGAACCTCTAAGACTGTAATAAATATTTTACAGACACATGCCTTTTAGTTGAATGCTGTTCGCCTAAAGTGTTGTTAACTCAGCAAACAGTTGAATGGAATGTGAATTCCAGCAGCTGAGTGTTGGAATAAGAACCAAGTCATTTGGTTATTCTCATTTATGGTCTTGAACTCTTTGGGGGGATATTAGCTACATTTTTTGTTGTCTCTACAGAGACAGGATATTTTCTAGAGATAAAGTATAGTTCAAGGTCATTGTGTCATATGCAGAGCTCCTGGAGTGAATGATAAACAGATGTTGTCATCTCTGGTAAGGTGGGGGAGAGATTGGTTAATCAGATAAAATGTATGGACTGATGGGACTCAAAGATCATGGTTGCAATTTCATGATAACTGTTAGAGTGGATTTACTTTTCAGATGACAGCCCCAGGATGAGGCTGGGGCTAAATGTCAACTGTCCGGCTGGATGTGATTAAGTGCTTTTGCCTCTGTGATCCCATCAAGCTTTGTTGAGAATCCAATTAGCCTCTGACACTATCTGCCCAGATCTGAGCTGTTTGTGGAGGTGCTTGTCTTCTCAACTAGACTAGGAATTCTTTGCCGGCAGAGACTGTCTAATATGGGGGCTTCCCGGGTGACGCCAGAGGTAAAGAATCCGCCTGCCAATGCAAGAGACGAAAGAGGTGCGGGTTTGATCCTTGGGTCAGGAAGATCCCCTGGAGGAGGAAAGGGCCCCTTACTCTAATATTCTTGCCTGGAGATTCCCAGGGACAGAGGAGCCTTGCTGGCTACAGTCCAAGGGGTCGCAAACTGAATAAGCACTGCACACATTTTTTGACTTTCTCCCCAGATCAAGCAAAATGCTTAGAGCATGGGGGATCTGTATTCCTCTGCCTCTAGCAGCTTCCAGACTATTCCTCATTCCAGTCTCCTTTCTTTATCCAGGCATCCATCTGTTTGCCTGTATGTACATTTGAAACACATAAGGCTAAATCCTTGATAGATTATTGTGTAATTTGGGGCCATCATGAGTCAGACTGGCCTAACTTCCCTTGGAACAGCATTAAAACTGCCTGAGAGCTCCGTTGATGTTTTGTTTTTCTTCTTCAAGAAAGCAGTGGAAAGTTTTGTTTGTTTTTGCCCCTATAGTATAAAGATTTTTGAAAAAGTATACTCGTCTTTTGTGCTTCACTGTTAACACCTGGGGAAATTATTTAAAATTCTTCTGACTGACTTTGGGAGTCAGGCTTTTAAAGGGAGTTGGGCTTTTAAAGGGAGTTGGGCTTTTAAAGGGAGTTGGCAGGAGTCTGTGACTGACTTTTCCAAGGCTGTGGAGTCTTGTGTTCTTTGAGACCTACGGAAAAATAAGGTTTTCAGTCACCTTTCCTAAAAGGGCAGTAAGTGTGAGGCAAAGTACTATATCTTGTGGGTCATTTAAGAGGAACTGTTAGTTGCTCAGTCATGTCCGACTCTTTGGGACCTCATGAACTGTAGCCCCCAGAAGACAGGCTCCTCTGTCCATAGGATTCTCCAGGCAAGAATACTGGAGTGGTTAGTATTCCCTTCTCCAGGGGATCTTCCCGACCCAGGGATCAAACTTGCATCTCCGGCAGACAGAGTCTTTATGGTCTGAGTCACCAGGACAGCCCCTGGGGGTGATTTGCTTATAATGAAACGGAAAGTTCTCAAAGAAACTCATATAAAATGGTGTTACTGAAGAGCTATGAGAAGATACCTCGGGGTAGCCAAGGAAGGTGGTCGAGAAATCAGGAAGGGACGCCAGTGAGGCCCATGTAGTCTGTAATTTTTGCTTTTCTCTACGAGGCTCTGCTGTGTGTGTGTGTGTGTGTGTGTGTGTTTTAACCTCTACTGGTAGAGTGCCTTCCTTGCTTGATCTGGTTGGCCCGATTCTCAGGTTTACTGACAGTCATATTGCCTTGACTTAATACAGTGTCGCTCCCGTTCAGGGCTTTGCAGGCTCTCCCAGTGTCTCAATTCCAGATTTTTAAGTTGGAGTCTGTTGGGCCATGTGGGGTCATGTTTGCACCTCTGGTCTACCTGGCTCTTGCTGGGATGCTGGGATCATTTGTGCTTTGGGTGGCCCAAGACACGCTCAGGCAGGCTCTTTAGAAGGCACAGTTGGTGGGAGGCAGGGATTGGCATGGCTACCATATCCCAATCAAGGAACAATTCACCATTGTATCTGTTTGGCTCTCGGTTGCATTACGAATGTAGAGCCCATACCTTTTTGGACTTGTCTTAGCCTCCAGCTTTTCCCAGTTGAAGTTTCAGGTCTAGGCAGTCAACTGAGGAAGAGGTACAGAAATGCTAGTTTGTCTGTAGGTAATGAAGAGCTGGTTATAACACTAATTGAAACCAGGGCTAGTTGGATACCTGGCCAATCAATATTTAACTTAAGAAGCATTTTATTTCATGCCTTTGAATGAAATGAATGCATTTGAATTTGACTTTGTATATGCCCTTTTTTACTTTTTGTTTTCTTAACTTAGACTTGAAAAAAATTCATACTGATTGTTCAGCGATTCCAGTTCTAATGCCAAGAACTTCAATTGTTGAGGTCTTTGGACCGCAAGGGTACAGCGACAGAATGGCAAGAAGGAGAAAAGGGGAGGGCGAAGGCTGGAAGGCCACATTTCCCCACTAACTAGCTGCATGACCTTGGTAACTTGGGACTGTGAAGCTCAGTCTCTTTATCTGTAAAATGGAGTAAATAAAACATCCATCTTTTAATGTTGAGAGGATTTCATGAGATGCTATGTTGAATGATATTTAATATAACATCTCATTGAATTTTATATCATGAAATTTTATATCAAATTGATACTGAATTTATTCAGTTGCACAGTCATGTCCTACTTGTGGCAACCCCATGGACTGCAGCACGCCAGGCTTTCCTGTTCATCACTAACTCCAGGAGTTTACGCAAACTCTTGTCCGTCAAGTTGGTGATGCCATCCAACCATCTTATCCTCTGTTGTCCCCTTCTCCTCCTGCCTTCAGATCTTTGCCAGCATCATGGTCTTTTCCAGTGAGTCAGCTCTTCACAACAGGTGGCCAAAGTATTGGAGTTTCAGCTTCAGCATCAGTCCTTCCAATGAATAATCAGGATTGATTTCCTTTAGGATGGACTGGCTGAATCTCCTTGCAGTTCAAGGGACTCTCAAGAGCTTTCTCCAACACCACAGTTCAAAAGCATCAATTCTTCGGCGCTCAGCTTTCCGTTTAGTCCAACTCTCACATCCGTAAATTGACTACTGGAAAAAGCATAGCCTTGACTAGATGGACCTTTGTTGACAAAGTAGTCTCTGCTTCTTAATATGCTGTCTAGGTTGGTCATAGCTTTTCTTCCAAGGAGCAATTGTCTTTTAATTTCATGGCTGCAGTCACTATCTGCACTTCCCCCACCCTGCCCCAAATAAAACTTGTCACCGTTTCCATTGTTTGCCCATCTATGTGCCATGAAGTGATGAGACTGGATACCATGATCTTAGTTTTCTTATTGTTGGTTTTAAGTCAGTTTTTTCATTCTGCTCTTTCACTTTCATCAGGAGGCCCTTTAGTTTTTCCTCGGTTTCTGCTATAAGGGTGTTGTTATGTGTGTATCTGACATTATTGATATTTCCCCCAGCAATCTTGATTCCAGCTTGTGCTTCATCCAGCCTGGCATTTGGCATAATGTACTCTGTATATAAGTTAAATAAGTAGGGTGACAATATACAGCCTTGACATACTCCTTTCCTGATTTGGAACCAGTTTGTTGTTCCATGACCAAGTCTAACTATTGCTTCTTCACCTGCATACAGGTTTCTCAGGAGGCAGGTCAGGTGGTCTGGCATTTCTATAACTTTAAGAATTTTCCACAGTCTGTTATGATCCACACAGTCAAAGGCTTTGGCATAGTCAAAAAAGCAGAAGTAGATTTATACTGAATTAAACTGAATGTTATATCATCCAGTATTATTATATTGCTTGAAAGGTATTTGTGGGCTTGGTGGCTCAGCTTGTAAAGCATCTGCCTGCAATGTGGGAGACCCAGGTTCAATCCCTGGGTCGGAAAGATCTCCTGGAGGAGGAAATGGCAACCCACTCTGGTACTCTTGCCTGGAGAATTTCCATGGACTGAGGAGCCTGGAAGGCTACAGTCCATGGGGTTGCAAAAAACTGGACGTGACTGAGCAACTTCACTTTCACTTTTAGGCACTCAGGATATATGAGTGAAATTCACTGAGATCTTGCCCCCTGGAGCTTATATTTTAGTACCTGCTGTCACTTCTCTAATTTAAAAATCAAAAAAGAGTGATTTCCTTACCTTTTTTCCAATTCTCTAAACATTTGGAATTTCCAATTTGTATTAAAAATACTACTGTGTAGCAAGCACGTGGGCTTACCTGTCTTTTGTAAACCAGGGTATTTGGATGCAAATGTGTGTGAGAACATGATCCAACTCCAGTAAAAGTCAATGAAGTGTCTGCATGCATCGAGAAAGGTCTGTATTTCAAGGGAAAAGTTAAATGAGCTTTATTTGAGTTCAGGGGATAAATAAAATTTGTGAGAAACCTTTATGAACCAGTATCTTGTCTTTGATGACCCAAGGAAAGAACATTCCTACTTGTGCAGGGGGCAACTCACTTTGTTTTTATAAAAGCAAAGTTAAGTATCATAATGGCTTTTAATAATCCCAAGTGTCACAGTGAATTTAAGTTCGGACAATTTCAGATAACACCTCTTTTAATTGCTGTGCTTTACTCTTCTCTTGGGCTGTGTAGCATATTCTGAAGACATAAAATCCTCCGTTTTTTAAGACTTTCACATTTTGCAACCTTTGTTATGGGAAATAGAAACTTTTGGATGCAGGCTGATTTAGATGGAAGGAAATATTTTTTTTCCCCTAGTGGATCCAAATAAGTCATTCTCCCTGTCAGAGGAAGCAATTTCCTTTCTTTGCCTTGGGATTTGAAGCAATAATATATTGGATACAATGATTTCATCTAGTTGACCTAAACTTTAATTTATTCTTTGTTTAGCATTTTGTTATGTATCCTAAATCCACTCTAGTTTGAAATGGTACAAAGAATTTAAGGATATGCTGGTTGAAATTTTAAAGACAATTCTTATCTAAGTCAGTATAAAAAATAATTTCATTGTTTTATAGACATATCATATCAATGTCATGTCTAAAATGTTACAGATCTATAATAATAGAAAGTTAGTACTTTTTATTGGGCTTCCCTGGTGGCTCAGTGGTAAAGAATCTGTCTGCCAGTGCAGGAGACTTGGTTCGATCCCTGGATCAGAAAGATCCCCTGGAGAAAGAAATGGCAACCCATTCCATTATTCTAGTCTGGAAAATCACATGTACAGAGAAGCCTTGTGGGCTGTAGTCCATGGTGTTGCAGAAGAGTCGGACACAACTTAGTGACTCAGCAACGTCAAGAAGTACTTATTAGCAGACTTAGTATTAATGGGGAAGTGAGAAAGTATCAATGAGGAAAGCATCCACTTCCAACTCGTGGAATTAATGTTGGCTTTGCTAGTTCTTTGCAGTTCCTAGCAGTGTCTTTAGTTGTTTGAGAAGAGATAGAGCTTGGGGACAAGACATGCTGATGTTTACGTTTCTGTTTTTCTTTGTCAGTGACATGGGGTAAGTGATCAGCTCCATAGTTTCACATCACACCGAGTTATCCCAAATGGCTAATGCCCTGGTTATTGTAGTTGGTACAACTTTTCTCCTACACTGAGGCAACACCAAGTATCTTCAGACCTAGGAACAGTGAATGTTGCCTGGAAGTTGCCTCAGCAAGAATCTGGGCTTTTCCAATGGCTCAGCGGTAAGGAATCTGCCTGCAATATAGAAAACCCAGGTTCAACTCCTGGGTCAGGAAGATCCCCTGGAGAAGTGAATGGCAACCCACTCCAGTATTCTTACCTGGAGAATCCCATGGACAGAGGAGCCTGGTAGGCTGCAGTCCATGGGGTTGCAAAGAGTCAGACACGACTGAAGTGAGTGAGCACGCCCACAGGTGGCCCTAGTTGTAAAGAATCTGCATGCCAATGCAGGAGGCATAAGAGATGTAGGTATGATCCCTGGGTCAGGAGGATCCCCTGGAGAAGGGCACGGTAACCCACTCCAGTATTCTTGCCTGGAGAATCCCATGGACATGTAGCCTAGCGGGCTACAGTCTATAGGGTTGCAAAAAGGCATACATGAGTGGAGCGACTTAGCACACCATGCACACATGCAGCAGGAATTTAGCAGTGATGACACCTCCACCATTTACCCGTGTGCCCGGCCACAGGCTTAGGTGTTTGGACGTGAGGGAGAATTGGAAGCATGAAGGCTTCTTCCTAGGGCTGTATTTGTTTTCATTTTTTTAGTGGATTAAAATTACATGGTGGTTTATTTAAAGAATCTGCACATTTCTACCGGTCACGTAAACCATTCCCCTTGAGTGGGAAGGCAGACCCCGACTCTCGGAGGCTCACCTCCCCCAATAGTTACTCATTCAGAAAGACAGCATTAAAAAGTAAGATTGTTTAGAACATTTCCAGGCCATCGTGAAAACAGGTGCTTCCTTTGTGGGCTCAAATGAGTGTATGTTGTCATTTCAACCCAATTTCCACCCTGGTTTTAAAGAACAAAGACGTTCTCTTTGCCCTGAAGACTGACATTCGCTTACAAAGATCGGGCACTTCCTGTGACCCTGGGCCCCCTTTCTGGGGCATTGGGTGGGGGGTGGAATTGGTGAGGGGGTGGCGGGGCAAGAAGATACGTTGGTGACCACTCTCCCGGGCAGTAGGAGGGGCTCAGAAGATGTTTCCATCTGCACACTGGCTGAAGCTTGCTTAGAGGTTTATCAGGAACTTTCTGGTGCTTTTACTCTGCAAGTCAGCAGTGAAATAAAAGCCTGCCTTCCCTTTGTTCCGAGTCCATGTCTGCTAAAACCTGTTGCCTCTGCCTCTTCTGATCTACCTCTTGGGTCCTTTCCTTCCAAGAGTTTTTCACTCTCCCTGCCAGAAAGTGGCCCCTGCATCTTCACATTCTGACTTCTGGAGTGGAATGAAAGAGTTTCTTTCTGTAGGGAGAGGTTTGTTTTACACAGAGCTGCCTTTGACGGGTCAGACTTCCCTCAACAGATTTAGAACGTGGAGTGCTGGCGCCCAGCCATGGAAGAGTCATAAATTGTAATTTGAACCAGGTTTCATCGAGTCTTGGTCCTGTCACCTCACTGCTGGCAGGGGATGTTGGACATTCTGGGAAACCCAAAGCTACTCTGGTCCATGTGATTATACTACTTTACATTCGAGACACTGTGTTGAAATCTACAGTATGAACCGAAGATATTCAGGTAGTTCACACGGTGTTCTGAAGAGAAGGAATCATGAGTCCAAATTGCTGCTAAGGAATGCTTTAAATTTTTACATTGGTATAGTTTTACAAGTGGTAAGACCGCTTGCTGATCTTTTGTTTGTCTAAACGTTGACAAAGAGGATAGGTTTAATATAATTTCTGATTCATTTTAGAAGAAATGACATTGAGCTTTCTGGGCAATTTTTGGGCATCAGTGGTAGCTCAGCTGGTAAAGAATCTGCCTGCAATGCAGGAGAGCCCGGTTCCATTCCTGGGTCAGAAAGATCCACTGGAGAAAGGGATAGGCTACCCGGCTACCCACTCCAGTATTCTTGGGCTTCCCTGGTGGCTCAGCTGGTAAAGAATCTGCCTACAATATGGCAGACCTGGGTTGGATCCCTGGGTTGGGAAGATCCCCTGGAGAAGGGAATGGCTACCCACTCCAATATTCTGCCCTGGAGAATTTCATGGACTCTATAGTCCACGAGATCGCAAAGAGTTGGACACAACTGAGCGACTTAATTTCTAGTTTAAAAAAAAGCTAATTGAAGCAAATCTGACAAAATGTAATGTGTTATTTCAGGTGGCAGCTATAAAGATGTTTATATATTGATCTTTACTTTATTCCAAAAGAAACGAAAAAAGGGGGAGGAAAAGGGAAGAGAGAAAGACAGCAAAAAAACAAATTAATGCATGGACCTTTAACAATGCTTTAAAATTATTTCAATTTTTTGTTGACTATAGTTGATGTACAGTATTACATAAGTTGCAAGTGTATAATATAGTGATTCACAATTTTAAAGTTTATACTCCATTTATAGTTATTATAAAATATTGGCTATATTCCCTGTGTTGTATAGTATATCCTTATATCTTATTTTATCCCTAATAGTTTGTTCCTCCTAATTCCCCATCCCTGTCTTGCACCTCCTCACTTTCTTGATCCCATTGGTAACCACGTTTGTTCTCTACATCTGTGAGTCTTTTTCCTTTTTATTCTATTTGTTAGTTGTATTTTTTAGGTTCAACCTATAAGTGATGTCATCCAGTATTTGTTTTTCTAAAACTCTCTGATTTATTTCAGTTACTATAATACTCTGTCCACTCATGGTTTTGCAAATGGTGAGATTTCATTCTTTCTTAGGGCTGAGTAATATTCCATTGTATCCGTGTACTACATCTTCTTAGTTATTCATCTCTTGGTGAACACTGTGGTTGCTTGTGTGTCTTGCTATTGTAAATAATGCTGCCATGGGCATTGGAGTGCAGGTATCTTTTTGTGTTAGTGTTTTGGGGTGTGTGTGTGTGTATGTTTCTTTTCTTTTTCTTTTTTTTACATATATCTAGGAATGGGACTGCTGGATCATATGGTGGCTCTGTTTTTGCTTCTTTGAGAAATCTCTGTACTGTTTTCCGCATCGGCTACAACTTACATTCCCATCAACAGTGTGTGAGGGTTCACTTTCTTCCACATCCTCTTATCAGTGCTTTTTGATCCAAAAAGACCTGTGTAAGAACTTGGTCCTGTCTGTGTGGCTTTGGCCAAGCCAACTTCCCTGCCTTAGTTTTTGTCATATTAAATAACATTCATAAGCAAGATGATAGTGCTTTGTTGAGCAAGAATATCTCTTAAAAGCCAAACACTCTGCCTAGTGCATGGAAGATACCTCAATGATCCTAGTTTCCATTTATTACCTTTTCCTTGGAGCATCACAGATCTTTAGCTGAATGGAACACAGACCCTGCCTGATTTTCCTATAGGTCTTTTTTTCTTTCTTGGTGGTCTTGGTCTTTGTTGTGGTGTGCAGGCTTTTCCTATTTGCTGTGTGCAAGCTTCTCTAGTTGCGGTGCCTGGGCTTAGTTACCTCCACTCGGCACAGGGAACTAGGACTGGGTTGAAGGACTAGAAGCGCTTGTGTGGGAAAGGCATGGAAGAATAGAGGTTGAGGCCACAGCCCCTTCACCTGTGGGAACTTATTGCTTGGATTTTATTTGCGTTTGACAGTAAGCGACATACTTGAACTACAAAACTGGTTTCTCTCCTCCTTTAAAGAGACTCCGTTAGTCATGTTTTGCAGAGAAGCTGGAAAATAATAGTGTATCTGTTACTTTGATTACAATTCCCATCATATAATAATTAACTGCTAACTGTAATTATAGGACTTTCTCTAATTTCACTTAGCACCTTGGGGACCTCTATTAGCCTATATCCCAATCAATTTCGCAGCCCTTAAGGAGAGGGCGAAAAAAGGCATATTGCTGTTGAATTTTAAATACAGAGGGAAGAATGCTCCATCTATTTGTACTCCACTCGTCTGCCTAATTTTCCTTCGGTTTATAAGGCTCCCTGCCTCTGCCCAGGCCCTCTTTTGCTGGCAAGCTGATGCAGGCATGTAACATGTTGTTTTTCTAATTAGGACATTCTCTCACAGATAGCTGTTAATGAAATCTGTGCATCCCATGTCCTTTTGGTGACCTCTCAAATTCGGATAGCAAACATTTTCAGCTGACAGCCAAGGGAACGCGTGTCCCCTCCCCAAGATAGATGTCTCAGTCAATATTTATTCTCCTGTCTACCACCTTTTACTTCCCTCTTATCCTCTCGGTAAGTTCATTTATGAGAGAGATGTAATCACATTTGCTTTTTCAGTTGGGTTGAAGAGTCACTTCTCCTGTCCTAGAAAATACAAGGAAGGGTCTCCTCTCTGCCTCTTTGGCATCTTGAGTGACTTGCCGTGTTTGGATAACCCGTGCCTCTCTCTGCTGTTCTTGAGAAAGCCCTTCTTACCGACACATCGCCTGCATTCCTGCCCCAGGGACCAGCTTCGCTCTGGAGGTGAGCGGTGATCTGTGTTGGGTTGTTACTTCGCTGGAAGTAGCCCCTTGAGAAGCAGGGCCATCTCCAGACAGACAGCTCAGCCTTATTAGTTTTCAGATAAGGTCTGTAGCTGGTGGGTAAGAGCTGGGATCACTCCACACCATGGAAGAAGGAACCCAAGGCTTACAAAGTGAGCCAAGTCATTGACACTGTGAGCCCTGAATCGACTCGTGTGTGTGTATGAATGAACTGCATTTCTTCACAGTGGTTTTGGGGTCACAGCCTGAACAGAAAGCTCAGAGAGTTCCCACACACCTCTTGGCCTTCATCGCTGCCCTAATCCCCAGCCTTTTTCATCATCAACACATCAACACCTCCCCTTCATCCCCGGCCCCAGAGTGGTACATTAGTGAACCTGAATCTGTGAACCTGTTTCAACACGTCGTTATCACGTGGAGTCCATGGTCGTACATTCTTTGTGTTCCACATTCTGGGAGTTTGGACAAGTGTGTAATGATCTGTATCCAGCGTTATGGTATCCTGCAGCCGAGTTTCAGTGCCCTGAATGTCCTTTGTGCTCCACCTAACTACCCGTCTCCTCCCCAGTCCCTGGCTATCTCTGTCTTTTTATTGGCCCTGTAGTTTTGCCTTTTCCAGAATGTCATATGGACTTCCCTGGTGGCGCAGATGGTAAAGCGTCTGTCTATGATGCGGGAGACTCGGGTTCAGTCCCTGGGTTGGGAAGATCCCTTGGAGAAGGAAATGGCAATCCACTCCGGTACTACTGCCTGGAAAATCCCATGGGCAGAGGAGCCTGGTAGGCTCCAGTCCATGGGGTCACAAACACAACTGAGTGACGTCACGTTCATGTTCAGAATGTCATATAATTGGAATCATGTGATATGTAGCCTTTTCCTGTCATCTTGCTTTATGCATTTCAGGCTCTTCTGTGTCTTTTTGTGGTTTGATAGCTCATTTCTCTTTAGCGCTGAATGTATGGTGTACCCTAGTTTATTTATCCAGTCATAAAGTAAAGAATGTCTTGGTTGCTTCCAGGGTTTGGCAATTATGAATAAAGATGCCATAAACATTCATGAGCAGATTTTTATGTGGATGTAATATATACATATCTTGATATGTTTAAGGAAGTTTTATTTTTTCTGAGGTGCTTGATGGTATACCATTTGAAATATATCAAAAAAGAAGAAAAATTTAAAATTCAGTACAAGCCCATTTATTAATTTAATATAATAAAACACATGAGATTGGAGCTGTCTTGGAAAATATAGGACACATGGTAATTTTATACTATAATAGTGGTAAAGACAGGGAAGATAGGGGCATTCTAAATGCTGGCTCAGTTTCCATGAAAATCGCTTCTCAAGCTGACTTTTTATGATAATCAACGTTCAAACAAACACTCTCAGCTCTGCAGAATGCTGATTTGGAAGTCCCTTGAGCAACTGATCTTCAGGTACTGAAATTCTCCCCTGTGAAAAATCCAGATATACGTTAGCCATGACCTTAGGGCTGGGGAAGGGGAATCATCCATGTGGAACCAGCGAACTGGCTGCATGCATATTTTATAATGCCTGATGTCACTGCTCGGGTGGTAGGAGCTGTTGTCTCTCCTGGGTGTCTTCTGGCAGGAATAGAGGCTGCTGCTGGGGAGGTGAGGGCTCGTGGAGTAGTCTCACCTGAATAGCAGCTCCAGAAGAGGATATAAGTTGATTGAGATATCCTATTGCTTTTCATTGTTCTGTTTATATATATATATTTTAAAGAACATTCATAGGTTTCTTGTGAATTTTTTAAGTGAAGCCTCCAGGCTCCTCTATCCATGGGATTTTCCAAGCAGGAATACTAGAGTGGGCTGCCATGCCCTCCTCCAGGGGATCTTTCTGACCCAGTGTTCAAACCTGTGTTTTCTGCATTGCAGGTGGATTCTTTGCTGCCGAGCCACTGGGTCAGCCTAAATATGTGTGTGTGTGTATGTGTGTGTGTGTGTGTGTGTATAAATATAAACTGTTAACCCCAAACTCCCAATCCATGCCCCCGCCAACTCCCCTCCAGTGTGTGTGTGTGTATATGTGCACACACAGACAAATCATCTCTTTTTAATCTGCCCTCATTATTCTTTTTCTTGTTTTGACAGCACCACTCACCTTGTGGGATGTGGGATCTTAGTTCCCTGGCCAGGTATTGAACCTGGACCCTTGGCAGTGAAAGCACAGAGCCCTAACCATTCGGCTGCCAGAGAGATTCCCTCATTATTCATTTTTAGCAAGGCAAACAAACCATAAGTCAACTTAAAATGATCTTTTCATGATTTCTGTGAGTGGACCTATATACCTAGCCACTTTTTAAAAAATTTAAATATCTATTGTTCCTTTTTGTGAAAGAGCTGGTCCATAATAAGAGTACCCATGAAGGCTTGGATGCTGCTGCTGCTGTTACTAAGTTGCCCAGTCCTGTCTTAGTGACCCCGTGGACTGCAGCCTATCAGGCTCCTCCGTCCATGGGATTCTCCAGGCAAGAGTACTGGAGTGGGTTGCTATTGCCTTCTCCGAAGGCTTGTATAACCTATGTCTAAGTATAGAAATTTATAAAAAGTTGTAAGTCACACTAATAAATTATAAAATAAAAGATGTTTTAGTCTCCTCCCTTGACAAATAAGCTTTCATAACGATCTGGGAAAATTGGAATCAGATTTAGAATGATTCGACTCCTTGAAATTCCAAAAGGAATCCTGGAGGTGAGGAGCAGCCAGCCTCCAGCCCATGGCCCATCATTACCTTCCCACCGCGGCTCCTTCTTGGACCGTGGACATCACAACCTACATAAACACACTCCCTCTGCAAACTTATGGATGGCTGCCCTGCTCTGCTGTGTGCCCTGTAGAGCACACAGTCTCGGCCCCCACCCAGGGTGGGACAGAACCAGGAAAGTCTTCGAAGGGGATTTGCCCTAGGGCTGGGGTTTCTGGGTGTGTTCTGGAGAGGACTGGGACTGGCATCCATCCATGGCTGCTGGTGGGGGTCAGAGGAGGCCCTCTGATGTGAGTACCCACGTCTGGCCCTTTGCCTGGCATTAGAGATGATTCTGGAAAAAAAGATCCAGAGTGTTTGCTACCGGAGTCTTTGCGCTTTGGTTTTGATCTTAGAAAAGTCTAGTTCAGTTTGGTTGCTCAGTCGTGTCCGCCTCTTTGTGACTGTATGGACTGCGGCACGCCAGGCCTCCCTGTCCATCATCAACTCCTGGAGCTCACTCAAACTCATGTCCATTGAGTCGGTGATGCTATCCAGCCATCTCATCCTCTGTCGTCTCCTAAAAGTTAGCCATCAGTTTTCACATAATGAAAGCAGACTGAGAAGCACCCGCTTTTAAATTCATTGGAACTCTGCAGCATGCAGTTCAAAAGTCGTTACTATCAGGTGGTTGTCATTTTATCCCGCAGAGTCTCTTAGAAAGCTCTAGACTTGATCAGATACTGCAGTAGACATTGATGAAAGTCTTTTTGCTTTGTTTTTCTCTTTTTTTTTTACTTTTCAGGAACTGTAATGAAGTTGTTGCCTAAAAACTAACTTGTGGCATTGGATCCCAGGGATCACAGTTTCCTTTGAGCTAATGTAATGATTCACCTCCTGGACTCTCCTAAATGGTATTCTTAATGCTCGCAACATCTGTGATTGTGTAGATGTTCCCATGTTCTTAATTCTTGCTTTCAAGAGGATTCTCATGAGATGAACTCATTTCAGTACACAGGAATAGTCAAAATCAAGGTCAAGTTTAAACTGGAAGGGATGTTTCTAAAAAGTAGGAGAGTAAAGTTCTCATGATGAAGTGTTTGTCATTTTTGGTAATAATAATATAAAGGTTTTACAAAATTAGTGAAGGTCTCAAAATACTTTGGAGATGTGTGGACAGTGCTGTTCTCCTGGTGATTCGAGTGTATTAAAGCAATGCTTTGCATTTATATCATGAGTTATTTAATCAAGATGGAAAATATAGTGTCTACTAAAAGCAGAGACATCACTTTGCCAACAAAGATCCATCTAGTTAAAGCTATGGTTTTTCCAGTAATCATGTATGGATGTGAGAGTTGGACTACAAAGAAAGCTGAGCACCAAAGAACTGATGCTTTTGAACCGTGGTGTTAGAGGACTCTTGAGAGTCCCTTGGACTGCAAGGAGATCCAACCAGTCCATCCTAAAGGAAATCAGTCCTGAATATTCATTGGAAGGACTAATGCTGAAGCTGAAACTCCAATACTTTGGCTACCCGATGGGAAGAGCTGACTGATTTGGAAAAGACCCTGATGCTGGGAAAGATGGAGGGCGGGAGGAGAAGGGGACGACAGAGGGTGAGATGGTTGGATGGCATCACCAACTCAATGAACATGAGTTTGAGTAAATTCCAGGAGTTGGTGATGGACAGAGAGGCCTGGTGTGCTCCACTCCTGGGGTCGCAGAGTCGGACACGACTGAGCGACTGAACTGAACTGAACTGAACTGAATACTGTATGAAGAGAGCTGGGTACTCAGATTGCGTAAAGTGACTTCCCACCAAGACCAGAGGACTCACTCACCAGTTCTCTCACTCTTGCTTTGCAAAGTGTTTGTTTCAAAGACTATAAAATAATTTATCTTGCTCTGAGTTAAAAAAATTTTTTTGGCTGTGTTGTACAGCTTGTGGGATCTCAGTTCCTTGACTAGCTATCGAAGTCATGTCCCCTGCAGTGGAAGCACAAAGTCTTAAACACTGGACCGACAGGGAACCTTCTAAAAAACTGTTTCTCATGAGATAAGAAAAAGGATCTAAGATGAGGAAGCTTGTACAGAAAAGAGATATGTTCCAGGGTTGTTTCCCCTCTGCCACTGCCCCCCTGCTAGAAGTACTCCTAACTACCAGAGTAATGAAATAAATTTGTCATGTTGGATGTAGTGCGTGGTGGGCCACAGAATGAAGAGCCCGAAACTGAGTGGAGGCCTGACGTTTATGGTTATAAATGTGTACTTTAAGAATTGATTTATAAAGATGAACACCAGTGCTAAAATAGATAAACTGAAGCTTGTTCTCATTAAGTAGGTTAGACAGTTCATCAAATCTTGGTGCAAATCTCTCTTTCTCTCTGCAAGCTGGAAATAAGAGATGAAATGTCTGTCGTCCACAGGACTTTGATCATCAGTGGCTGGTTCAGATGACTATAAAATGCAGTTGGGCAAAGTGTGTATGCCTCGTGCTTAGTACGGGGATAAGCAAACGAGGACCCAAAGTCCACGTTTGGGCTACTGCCTCTTTTGTTTGTCCCTTAAGCTAAGAGTGTGTTTTACGTGTTTTTAACTGGCTGGAAAAAAATCATAAGGAGAATAATACTGTGCGGTGGGAAAAAACTGTGTGAAATTCAAGTTTCAGTGTCCATGAATAAAGTTTTATTGGATTGCAGCCGTGCTTTTTCATTCATGTATTGCCTCTGGCGGCTTTCACGCTGCAGTGGCAGAGTTGAGTAGGTGTGGCAGAGACCATATGTCCTGGAAAGCCTAAAATATTTACTCTCTGTCCTTTTGCAGAAAGTATTTGCTGAGCCCTGCTTAGTGGAAGCAAGTACATGCTGCCGGCGGCCCATGCCCTTCCTTCCATCTCCTTTTCTCTAATGCATAAATGAATGGATGTTTGATTATATTGATGGAGAACACTTACATAGTGCTCCCTGGTTTCCAGTTTATTTAACCTTTAATAACTGTGATGTAGATACAATTATTATCTTCATTTTATAGGTAAAAAAATTGAGGCATAAGAGACACCAGCAACTATCCAAGTGAGCAGTTGAGATGGACTTCTGCTGATTCTGATTTTTATATTTAAAACAAACTCAAATAGCCCTGAAGTACCAAAGAAGACCTAGAATAACTTGAGAAAGTGGGAAACAGAAACAAACAAACAAAAAGAACAACAAAAAAATGTAGGCACCTTCTTTTATGATTTTGGACACTTTTTTCATTTGCTGATGTGTTTCTTTGATTATTTTTATTTCCCAAGCCTCTTTGGTTGGTCTTTGTTGCCTTGAGTATCCTAACTGTTTGGTCCATTCATTCTCCATTCAACTCAGAATTCCTGTGTCCAGTGCTGTGCTGTGTTAGAGGCTGAGGGCATGTCTGTGAACACACCAGGATGTACGGTCCTGGGTGAGCTTACAGGAACATGGTCATCTGCCAGCCACTGTCTTCACATGCTCTGCTTAGATTCTGTCATGTTGTGTTGCTCCTTAGGCATTCAACTGCAGATGATAATTTTGAAATGGCAGGTCCCAGCAGATAGAGGAGCAGCTGTCAGATCAGGAAACCTGTCTGTCCACTGGCCCAGATCTTTCTGAGGTTTTGCAGCATAACCTTGGAACATTTTTTCAGTTTCTGTTCCAGATTTCCATTCTGGGAAATGCAAACTTCCAGCAAATTAAGCTGGTCCTATCAAAAGCAGAGGCCCCAAATGACGTCACGTTCTCTGAGTTGTCTAATTTACTTGCATTCCTTGGTTGCAGGGATACAACTTGTTGGTGTGTAACTTTACCATGTAGATACATACATCCAATATGATGCATGCAGTCAAATGTGGATATAAGAACTGTTGTTTCCCTTGGCATACCTGGAGCTGCCAGTGGGAAGGACAACCTGAACTAGGAAAGGATGAGGCCAAGGTCAGCTAGGGTGATCTGTGAAAACACATTTGGAACTTGTTGGCAAGGCAGAGTGAGAAAACTGGGTGTGTGAAGAGGTGTGGGATACAGGGTGCACTTAGCAGTTTTTTGAGTTCCTGGGGAGTTACATATACCCCAGCCTCAGGCACAAAGTAGGTGTTCACTAAACATCATTCAGCAAAGTCTGTGTATTCCTCAGCGGCTCACGATGGCTCTTAGAATCACTATATGTTTTAATCGACAGGCTAGGATTAAAACATCTTACTGAAAAAACAAACAAACGTTTTACTCTGTAAGTTTGTGGAAAAGATGATGACGTAGTTTTAAACTTTTAATTTTATATTGGAATATAGTTGCTTAACTGTGTTAGTTTCAGGTGTACAACAAAGTAATTCAGTTTTACATATACATGTATCTATTCTTTTTCAAATTCTTTTCCCAGTTAGGTTGTTACAAAATATTGAGCAGAATTCCTTGTGCTATACAGTAGGTCCCTGTTGGTTATCCACACTTTTTAAAGATGTTTATGATACTGAGAAATACGGGTTAAGCATACAGTGTACTGTAATACTTCACACAGGTGAAAATGATTAGTTTTCTGTATTGAAGAGACAAAAGCATAATTCTTGAACTGAAGCTGTTGCATGGATCATTATTTTACTGTTTTACATTATTTTGAATCATACACTTTTATTAATTTTCAAGTTTATTTGCTATGCTTTTTATTGCAAATACCTTGTCTTTTTGTTTTACCCCAGCTTCACTGAGATATAATTGACCAATAAGAATTATATATATTTAAGATATACAACATGGTGTTTTGATATATATTATGTCTACATTGTGAAATGTAGACATTTCACCTAACATAGGTGATATATGGTAATCATTTTTTTTGATGGTGGTGCGGATACTTAAGATCTGCTCTCTTAGCAAATTTCAAGTATACAATACAATATTATTAACTATATCACTGTGTTATATGTTAGATATCCAAATCTTATTATACTGTATAACTGAAACTTTACTCTTTGACCAACATCTCCCTGTGTTCGCCACCCCTGCTCTGGCAGCGATCATTCTACCGTTCTTGAGTTGAACTCGTGTAGATTCCACGTAAGTGAGATCGTGCAGTATTTGTCTTTCTGTGCCTGGCTTTTCCAGTTTCACGTATGATGTCCCCAGGTTCATCCATGTTGTTGCAAAGGACACAACTGCCTTCTTTTCAAGACCAAATTGCCTTCTTTTTCAAGGCTGAATACTATTCGTGCAATGCTAAATTGCTTGTGTCTGACTCTCTGCAACCCTATGGACCAGCCCACCAGCCTCCTGTGTCCACAGGTTTCTCTCCAGGCAAGAATACTGGAGTGGGTTGCCATATCCTCCTCCACAGGATCTTCCTGACCCAGGGATTGAACCCATATCTCTTACATCTCCTGCAATGGCTTGTGGGTTCTTTACCACTAGCGTCACTGGAGAAGCCCATACAAATTCTAGCTTCTCTGTCCATGGAATTCTCCAGGCAGGAATACTGGAGTGGATAGCCATTCCCTTCTCATATATATAAAACCTGATTTCCTTTATCCATGCATCTGCTGATGGACACTTGGGGTGTTCCATATTTCTATATCTTGACTATTTTGAATAATGCTGCAGTGAAGTTGGGAGTATGCACATCTCTTTAAGGCCCAGCTTTTATTTTCTTTGGATGCATAACCAGAAGTGGGATTACCAGCTCCTATGGTAGTTCTGTTTTTAATTTGTTGTGAAATATCCCATGTTTTCCATAATGGCTCTACAAATTCCCACTTGGTATGCAAGGGTTCCCTTTTCTCTGCATCCTTCCAACACTTGTTATCTTTTGTCATTTAGATAATAGCCATTCTAACAGGTGTGAGGTGATAAGTCATTGTGATTTTGATTTCCATTTCTCAGATAACAAGTGATGTTAAGCCCTTTTCATATGAATGTTGGCCCTATGTATGTCTTGTTTTGAGAATAACTATTCAGGTGCTTTGCTCATTTTAAATTTTGGATATCTTCTGTTTGTTGGTATTGAGTTTTTTATATATTTTGAATATTAACCTCTGCTAATGATTTTTAAATATTTTCTTAAAACTTCATAGGTCATCTCTTTACTCTAGTGATGGTTTCCTTTGTTATGCAGAACCTTTTTAGTTTGATGTAATCCCACTTATTTATCTTTTTCTTGTCTTAGCTGTGTCAGACCAAAAAAATCATTGCCCAGACCAAGGTAAAGAAGTTTTTTTCCCCACGTTTTCTTCTATGAGTTTTATAGTTGCAGGTCTTATGTTTAAGTTGTTAATCAGTTTTGAGTTGATTTTTGTATATGGTGTGAGATAAGAGTCCAGTTTTCTTCTTCTGAATGTGGATATCTAGTTTTTCTCAAACCATTTATTGAAGAGACTATTCTTTGTTCATTGTATATTCTTGGCTCCTTTGTCATAAATTAATTAACCATACATGCATGGGTTTATTTCTGGGCCCTCTATTTTGTTCCAGTTGCTTATATGTCTGCTTTTAATGCAAATATCATACTACTTTGATTAGTGTTGGAGAAGGAAATGGCAACCCACTCCAGTACTCTTGTCCGGAAACTCCATGAACTGAGGAGGCTGATAGGCTACAGTTCATGGGGTTGCAAAGAGTCAGACATGACTGAGCGACTTCACTTTCATTTTCACTTTGATTACTGTAGCTTTGTAAAATATTTTAAAATCAGGACATGTGATGTCTTCAGTTTTGTTTTCTTATGCTCAAGATTGCTTTAGTTATCTGGACTCCTTTGTGGTTCCATATGAATTTTGGATTCTTTTCCCCTATTTCTGTGAAAAATGCCTAGAATTCTGGAACTTTCAAAGGGATTGCCCAGAGGGTGAAGATCGTATTGAATAGTTACAGGACATTTTAACAATATTAATTCTACTAAAACATAGGATATTTTTCCATTTATTTGTTTCTTCAGTTTCTTTCATCAAGACTTTATAGCCTTCAAGTACAGACCTTTCACCTCCTTGCTTAAATTTGTTCCTAAGGATTTTATTCCTTTTATGCTATTATAAATGGGATTGTTTTCTTCTTAATTTCTATTTTGGATAGCTTACTGTTAGTTGATAGAAATTTAAGTGATTTTTTATGTGTGTAGTTCTAACAATTTTTTGTTTTTGTTGAGTTTTTAGAGTTTTCTGTATATAAGTTCATTTTATCTGTAGAGCCGATTTAGCTGCTTCCCTTCTGATTTGGATACTTTTTATTTCTTTTTCTTACCTAATTGCTCTGTGTGTGATTTCCAGTAATGTGTTGAATAGAGTTGGTAAGAGTGGGCGTCTTTGTCTTGTTCATGGTCTTAGAGGAAAAGCTTTCAGTTTCTCACTGTTGAAAATGATGTTAGCTGAGGACTTGTCAGATATCCTCTGTGCCTAAGTCATTGAAAGTTTTTATCATGAAGTGATGTTGAATTTTGTCAAATGCTTTTCCTTCATCTGTTGAGATGAATGTAAGTTTTTTCCCCTTCATTCTGTTAATGTGGTATATCACATATACGCATATGTTGAATTGTACTTACACCCAGGGATAAATTCTACTGATTATGTTTTTCGAAACTTTTAATGTGCTATTGAATTTGGTTTGCTAGTATTTTGATGATGACTTTTATGTCTGTTTCATCAGGGATATTGATCTATAATTCTCTTGTAGTATTCTTATCTGACTTTGGTATCAGGGTAATTTTGGTTTCATGAGTTTGGAAGTGTTTCCTCCTCTTCAATATTTTGAAAGTTTGGGATGAGTTAACATTAATTCTTTAAATATTTGGTGGAATTCACCAGTGAAGTCACAGGGAAATAATTTTTATTATCTCATCTAAGTATCATCAATGGACTGCCAATTTTTAAAGATTTTGTTTTATATAGCATAGAAAGATACTTCAAGTCTGTGTCATTCTGGGTACTACATCCTTTTCATTGGCTACCCTTCAG
Source organism: Madoqua kirkii (assembly GCA_006408675.1). Taxonomy (NCBI): domain Eukaryota; kingdom Metazoa; phylum Chordata; class Mammalia; order Artiodactyla; family Bovidae; genus Madoqua; species Madoqua kirkii. The sequence goes on from SJYC01020722.1 coordinate 44,656, forward strand.
AGTTATATTGGGAAAAAAGAAGCCACAGAGCTGTCAGGAGGCTGTTAAAGTTTGTGACAATTTATTTTCCTTTTAAAATTTCTTTAATGAGATACAGGCCAGCCTGATAGCTAATGGTCGGAAATGTTGAGATTGGAAATTTTATGTATTTGATTCACCAGTGTGACTTTGTCAAAATATATAGTTGATCTTTCTGCTATTCACCTCCTCCTGCTGTTAGGTTGGCACTAGACGGGTGTGAACTTGCACGGCCACGCTCTGTGCCATTTGTACTTTCAGGCAGTGGCTTTCTGCTTGCTTGTGGCTCTGCATACAGACACGTAGTTTACTGATGAGTGCTGAGGCTTCAGCCGTGTGGGTCTCCGGTGTTTGCATTCGAGCTCACAAAAGCGTTGCCTGTGAGAGATGCTTACCATTTTGTTCTTTTCCTTCCTCCCTTTTAATCTCTGAGTCAGGAGTTTGCACTTAGCTAGTTTAAATGTCTACTGCACAAATCTCATCTCAGTTTTATTGGTCTCTTTGGTATCATAATCGAAGAAGGGGACTGTGTTATCTTTGTCCCCTTGAAAGGCTTGGCACATGGCGCATAAGAGCTTGTGGGTTTTGTTGTTAGTTTTTTGTATTTGTGTATTTATAAAGCTAGTTTTAGAGAGGTACTCTATGCCAATTCCTTGCTTAGACATTTATATGAGTTATTTCTTTTATCTGTCACAATAAACCAGTGGGAGAGGCACTATTACCTTCCTTCTTTACATGTGGGAAACTGTGGCTTGGAGAGGTTAAGTGGAGCATTGAAGGTCAATTACCTTTTGAGTGATGGTGGAGTTGAGAGACACACTAGTTCTGATTGCAAAGCCCCTGTTCCTACCCAATCTGGTAGAATGCGAGATGTTTTAAATTTAATGGATAGCCAGTTTTATGAAAACAGTATATATGTTAATTTTAGTATCTGGACTATTTTAATGAGCTAGAAAAGCTATGGCACCAAGAACATTCCTTTTCTTTATATCATGACTGGTAATGGGATGGATTACCTTCTAATGGACTTTTTCTTTTAAACAACTTTAGTAAGCTGTAATTTACATACCATACAATTGATCCATTTAAAGTGTACACTTCAATAGCCTTCAGTATATTCACAGAGTTTTACAACCGTCCCCACAGTCATTTTTAGAACAAAAGAAACTCTGTACGATTAGCAGTTGCTCTTCACTTCTCCCCAGCGCTCCCAACCCGTCTCCAGCCCCAGGCAGCCATTAACCTAATTTGTCTCCAGATTTGCCTGTTCTGGACATTTCGAATAAATGGAATCATATAATGTACAGTCTTTTGTGTCTGGCTTCTTTAACTTAGCATAATGTTTTCAGGTTTCATCCATGTTGTGGCATGTATCAGCACTTCATTTCTTTTTATTGCCAAATAATATCACATTGTATGGACTCATATATTTTATTTATCCTTTCATCAGCTGATGGACACTTGGGTTATTTCTGCTCTTTAGCTGGTGTGACACATTCATGTACAAGCTTTTATGAGGACATATGTTATCATTTACTGACTGCATATTAAAAAGCAGAGACTTCATTTTGCTGACAAAGGTCAGTATAGTCAAAACTGTGGTTTTTTTCCAGTAGTCATATATGGATGTGAGAGCTGGACCACAAAGACGTCTGAGTGCCAAAGAATTAATGTTTTTGAACTGTGGTGCTGGAGAAGACTCTTGAGAGTCTCTTGGAGAGCAAGGAGATTGAACCAGTCAATCAGCAAGTCAACACTGACCGTCCATTTAAAGGACTGATGCTGATGCTCCAATACTTTGGCTACCTGATATGAAGAGCTGACTCATTGGAAAAGACCCTGATGCTGGGAAAGACTGAAGGCAAAAGGAGAAGGGGGCAGCAGAGGATGGGATTGTTGGATGGCATCACCAGCTCAATGTACATGAATCTGAGCAAACTCCAGGAGATGGTGAAGGACAGGGAAGCCTGGCCTGCTGCAGTCCATGGAGTCACAAGGAGTCGGACAGGACTTAGTGACTGAACAGCAACAATGATGATAACTCTTTTACTGTTCTTAGGAACTACCAGACTATTTTCCAAAGCAGCTGAACCATTTTCCATTTCCATCAATGACATATAAAGCTTCTTTACAACCTTGCTAACACTTATTATTATCTACATTTTTAACTGCAGGCATTTTCGAGGGTGTGAAGTGATATCTTATTGTGGTTTTGATTTTTGCTCCCTTAACGGCTAGTGCTGAGTGTGCATCTTTTCATGTGAAACAGACTTTTAATGTAGATTTGTGTGTGTGTATTCTTTTAAGGTAAGCCACACCTGTGCTAGGGTTGACATTTTTCTTGTCTCTTTTACTATTATTAATTTAGAATTGCATCTCGAGTTGCATCTAACTTGTCTAAAGTCCAGCTTTGGGTGATTCTTTGGCCAAGGGCATGGGGTGGTGTTTTGGAAACAGAAATTATTCATTACTTCATTTACCCTCAACCTATTAGCCAGGTTGTATAGATGAAAACATGTGTGGGAGAAGGATAAGTCTCACCGACTAGCAGAAGCCAACCGAAGATGAGAAGAAAACAATTAAAGAGCCGTGAGGGTTAAAAGTTCAGGTGTTCTGGGTAGAGCATGGGATACATGTGGGCTGGATTTGAAGCTGCTTGGAACACACTAAAATGTTCCTTAATGACTCATCACCGTACTGGGAGTATGTCTGTAGTTTATACCACAAGTTGCTCAATACCTGAAAAATACCTGGCATGGTAACTTACATGGGACGGTCACTTGTTGTATGAAAATACAGTTTCTTTATTAGCTGTACCGTTCTGTGCTTAGTTGCTCAATCACATCTGCCTCTTTGCGACCCCATGGACTGTAGTCTGCCAGGCTCCTCCAAACATGGGGATTCTCCAGGCAAGAATACTGGAGTGGGTTGCCATGCTCTCCTCCAGGGGATCTTCCCAAGCCAGGGACTGAACTCAGGTCTCCCACATTGCAGGCAGATTCTTTACTGTCTGAGCCACCAGGGAAGCCCCTTTGTTAGCGAGGACTCATGTTAGTAAAAAACAGAAATCAACTCAAGATGACATAAGTTTGTTTTGTGTTGGTTTCGTAAGGAGATTGGTGTTTTTTGTGAAGACACAGAGTACCTCCTAGACTATTTGGTAGTTGGGTATATGTCTAGGGATTATATCCATTGCAAGGGTCATTAGGATTCTAGACTCCCTGGCCCACTTGGTTTCTCTTGTTTTTGCTAATTTGTGTCTTTTTTTCTCTCCCGTGTGTATGTGTGTGTTTAGTTGACGTCAACTCTTTGCAACCCCATGGACTGTAGCCCACCAGGCTCCTCTGTCCATGGAGTTTTCCAGGCAAGAATACTGGAGCCAGTTGCCATTTCATTCTCTATGGGATCTTCCCAACCCAGGGATCAAACCTAGGTCTTTGTTTTCTGCATTTGCAAGTGGATTCTTTACCACTGTACTACCTGGAAAGTATTTTTGTCTTGTTCCTGAGCTGACGTGGCTAAAACGTGACTGCCGCTAGGTTCTGAACTTGAATATTACATCTGGACAGAAGACCTGTAGGGTCTTCTGTATGAACTCTGAATAAATTGACCAGCCCAAGATGGCAGGCAGAACCTGTGACAAATCATTTAAAAAAGCATTTAAAGGACATGAGGTGTCCTTCCTGGGGTTTAGGGGAAAGAAGAAAGTAGAAGACACTGTTGTACACAGATGGGACAGGGAAGACAGGACTTGGAGCGGTGTGTGTTGGGAAGGGTGATGTGGTCACTAGCTATGAATGGACTCCTCATGGGCCAAGGGAAATGGCATGGTGTGGTCCCATGGTTGCTCATCAGGTCAGCTGCTCCTTGACCAGCATTGGAAGGACACCTTTGAGAAAATGAAGTCAGAGAAGCAGAACCGAAATGGTAATAGAACACCTTGCTGGCAGAAACAGTGAAAAGGAGAAGAGACTTCCTTCCTTCTGCTGTTTGAAACATTAGCATACACGAAACATGGAAATTTCATTTGGTGTCTCCAGCAGATAGGAGTTACAGAGAGGCATCTTTTAAGTCTACCAAAGAAAAAAATTTAGAAACAAAGTAAGGGGTGGCTATAATTTTGTGCTTTCTAGATGTGGCTATATTGCTTTCACTCAGGATATTATATCTATAGGTGGCGTTCTAGATTTCCTCTGTACTTTTGATACTATTTGATCGTGATGTTAGCATTCAGGCAGTAACTTTGGGCCACATGGAAATGTAACATACTTGGACCTATGTTGTTTTTTACGTGCACAACTCAGGGTTGCGAATATGAAACATGTTTTTTTTTTTTTTTTCCCTACATTATTTGAGGCCTGTTTTATATTTCAGTCAGCTTCTCCATCACCTAGAAATTCTAGTCATTGTGTCCTCCTTTTGTTGCACGTGTGTGTGGGAGGAACACTAACTGATTCTGATGGAAGTATAGGCAAAATGCAGTTAGGGGTATCTTGAGCTGAGCATGCTTCTACTTCAGTGTTTGCGTTCATCAGGGTACATAATCAGGAGTTTGCTTTCAACACTGTATGGACTTTCAGGTGAAAAAGTGAAATAGAGAGGATGCTGCTGGAGGCTTGCTTTCCCCTGCACATCACGGGCTGCGGGAAAGGAGGCCTGGCGTTCCGAGGGAGCCCTGTGCCTCGGGGAGAAGCCTTGTCTTGCTGATCCCCGTGATATCAGAGCAGATTCGCATACGAGGATTGATGCGGGAGTGGGCGTGCTCACAGGTGTGTATCTGCAGGCACATGTGAGTGTGCCGCAGTGTATCAACTCCACGGGGAAAGCACAATTAAGGAAACAGAGAACAAGAGAGCTAAAAAAAGCAAAAGGAAGGATGTGACATTCCGGTTTATGAGATAGATAATTAACATTCAGCTGTGAAATTGAAAGGGCCTTGAAGGATACAGATAGCAATATTGATACAAAAGGGCTATCGTTACTTTTGCTCAGTGAACAGATTTACTTTAGAAATGAAACTGAGTTTTTCTTTTCTTTTTTCTAAGTGTGTGGGTTAATTTGGAGCCAGAGAAAGGTTTGTGAAATTTGGGAAATTTAGTGCCTGGATTTTTTAATCTAAGGAGATAAGTGTATGTTATAAAAACATATATCTTCATGTATGTGATGAAGTTATTTTTTCTTTTATATATTTATGAGTGATTATGGTAGAAAGTTTGAAAAAGCAGAAAAATACGAGGAAAGGGAAATGATTGTCTATTCCCACCCATATCAATCATGCTTATAATGTGATATTTTTTGTATTCTTTCTCTTTATTATGTGAGCATACACACATGTAATATATTGATATGTATATACACACACACAAATGTTATCCATTTTTCACACAGTCACCTCAACTACCTGCATATAGGTGATCATGCTATTTTAGTGACTTTTAATATGTTGGTAGGAATTTGAAGCCACCTTTTCTATTAAGTATTGAGCTTTTGATATTTTATTTATCTGAAATACTGGTTAAATTCAACCCCAAAATAGATGTTTCTGAAGATGTTATTAATAGTAAAGAATAGAAATAATAAAGAGCCCAAATTAATGGTTCAAAAGCAGGCACATATCTTTGCTTGTTTAGAAGACATAGAGTTCTGCTTCAAGGTTGAAAACTAAAACATTTATTATGCCGGTTTTAATAAACTATAAACCATGCTTTTCTGAAGAACTGAAATTTTCACCATTTCCTGGCATTTGTTGCTAAATTTCTTCTTGTTCCCTTGCCACTTAAACCTAGGTCAAAGGAAATTTTTAATGGTTCCAAACAGCTTCAGTCTTGGGAAGGGGGGCATAAATATATTTAAAATAGCTTAATGAGAAGAGGGATCATGAGTCGTTGCTTTTCTTTTATGAGTATTTTCCAAAACAGTCAGCTCTCTCATTGTGGCTTTGGTCTTAAAGTTGAATAAATACACTGTAGGAAGCAGCTATTGTCCTCCATAACTTTGGGAACATCTTCTCCTTGCTGGGAACTTGGTGTTTTCCTTCCGGGGTAGCAGTGCTTTGATAGGATGGGCTTCTTATCAGAGGCAGAGTGATGCCGGGATGTGCAGATCCTGGATCAAAATGTCCTTTGGAGTCTCAAGAGACACAGCATCTTTCCCCCATCTCTGTTCTCGTCCATCTCTTCCTTCTCAGTATGGAATGGACTGTACATGTGAGGTCCTGAAAGTTCCCCAGATGCTATCAGTGTGACAAAAAAGAGAGGGTTCCAGTGGGCATCTAGATGTATGCATAGAGAATACTCTGCATACCTAACTGTACAGAGAAAGGAAGCTAAGAGAAGTTGGAGAAGAAATGGTCCCAGCTTTGGAGGGAAAGCATAGAGACTATAGTGGACAGTTTTTGATTGTCTACCGAGTGTTCATTTCCCGTCTTCTTCAGACCAGCACCCAGCATGTGGTTTGGGGGAGCTGGCCTTGCTCGTGGGACACTGATTTGGGGAGGAAGGGATGCTACTCCCCGTGCTGGTATTCTTCGCAGTGCTGAAACTCACACCGAATTTTCTGTAACCGCTTTTCCTGATGGTGTCAGGTGCGCTGCAGCTGTTGGGGAAGATGAAGACCCTTCAGAGGGACCACTGGGTGTGTGTCTCCGGAGGGACCTGTTACTTCTGTGACCGTGGCTGTCATGGGCAGGGTTTAGGCAATAACCAGAGGGGTTTGTAGCACCAGAGAAGGGTTTTTTACTTTATTTTTTTTTTACTGTTTTTTTTTTTTTTTTTTTTTTGATGTGGACCATTTTTATAGTCTTTATCAAATTTGTTGCAATCTTGCTTTTGTTTTATGTTTTGATCTTTTTTTTTTGGCCCCGAGGTGTGTGGGATCTTAACCAGGGGTCAAACTCACACCTCCTGTATTGGGAGGCAAAGTTTTAACTATGAGACCATCTGGAAAGTCCTGGGGCTTTTACTTTAGAAGGTTGGAGAATAGTAGTAAGCATGTTTATGTAGTGAATGTCTAAAGTCAAACGTTTCCTTGAATTAACCCAAGTTATTTCAGCCTGTTAGACTTTGCCTCAAATGTAACCCGAATGAGCTGGCATTCTCATCTCTACTTTTCCCTTTCAAAAAAAGAAAAAAAAAAGGACCCAGACACTCTCCTGCTTCTCTTTCTACATTGCCTACTTATTCTATGCTGCTCCCTGTTGTATCTTCAGTGTTTTGCACAGTGCCTGTCAGAAATGAAGTGCTCAAGAAATATTTACTATTGGAATAAAATAAAGGTTGGTTCTCTCTTTCTGTTGTCTTGGTTTGAAGTGTCTCTAGCTACCTAATTTCTCAAGCCCTTCTCCCTTTCTCTTTCCTTCTTCCCTTCAGCCCTTCTCTTCATCTCTGTGGCTTCTGTCCCAGTTTAGACTTTTTGCCTTTTCTTGCCAGACCAATTGCCATGGACGTTCTTCCACGACCCTCCGTGACTCTCAAGTTCAAGTCAAGCAGAGGTTAGCCATAGATGACCTGTTAAATCCCCTAAATCTCCATGTTTCACACTGGGTTGAGTTCAGACCTTCCTTACAGGGGTGGTGAGCAAGGGATGAGTTATAACCTGTGCATTTATCAGACTAATGTCATAGAACCACTGACCATGAGTCCTGAAGGATTTCCTCAAGTCTTCATGCTCAGATGGCAAGGAACCCCAGCCAGGGATTGCTGTGGCGCCTTTTGACCTCAGATGACAACACCAGATAGTGTTTCCTACATTTTCAATGGGGAACAAAGAGTTGCTGCCTTTAAGTATGTTGAAAGTTACGAGATGGTGAACAAAGTGAACAAATACCTATGAGATATTACTAAAGGATGACGCGATCCCCTCCTTAGACAGCTGGGAGAGTTCCTTGTCCACCACAGTCACAGCTCATGTACATATCTCCGCAGGCTGTTTTGATTTTCTTGCTTTTGATGTCAGCAGTTGAATCAGTCAAAATTTGAGAATAGTCTATTGTTAACTGGGAAGCTTACTTTGGGAAGAACCCAAGGTCACAGATGGCTGGATCTGAAAATATGACAGTCACTGTCTGGGCCTTGGGAGCTGCCTTTGACTCAGCGTGGTAAGCTGGGCCCAAGCAGTGAATGAATTTGAGAGCCTGTGTTACAGAGAATCTGGGACCTGAGTCTTCAGAGAACCTGAAGAGTTGGAAGGACTTACCTTATTTGTTTTGTTGGCAGATGAGAAGACAACTGCCTATACAAGTGAGAAATGTCTGCCAGTTGCTCGGAGATCTTGTTAACAATCATCCTACGTAGGTTGGTTAAACAGGCATGCCAGAACCCAGGTGGTTCAAACTTTGGTTCTCTTCAAGGTTCAAGGTCTTTTCTTCTTTTCTCCTCCGACCCCACTAGGAAACATTGTACTTATTCCATTGTCACCATGGAAATATATTTTTGTTTTTGTATTCTTCTTTAGTATTTTTTATTTTTATTGAAGTATAGCCGATGTCCAATGTGGTGTTAATTTCTGCCTTTACAGCAAAGGGATCCAGTTGTACACGTACATACATTCTTTTACATATTCTTTCCCCGTATGGTTATGACAGGATATTGAATACAGTATGATATCATAAGACCTGTTATTTATCCCTTCTATATACCACATTGGGAAAATATTTTAAAAGGACTCAAAACATGCAGGAACAAATAGTCATCCGAGAACTCCGGAGTGTGTCTCCCGAGGACCTTTCATTCCCCGTCCTTTCCCTCTGATGACCCTTTGGAAGAGAGTTGGGTGAATGACTCACGCTCTGCTGGCTGCACCCTCAGCTGTAAAATGAGCGGGGAAGTAAGGAACACTTCTATATACCACATCAGGAAAATATTTTAAAAGGACTCAAAACATGCAGGAACAAATAGTCATCCGAGAACTCCGGAGTGTGTCTCCCGAGGACCTTTCATTCCCCGTCCTTTCCCTCTGATGACCCTTTGGAAGAGAGTTGGGTGAATGACTCACGCTCTGCTGGCTGCACCCTCAGCTGTAAAATGAGCGGGGAAGTAAGGAACTCCTTCCTGGGGGCCTAGGGAGCAAGACAGGAGCCAGGCCTGTGTCCTCAGCATAGGGCAGGCCGACAGAGCTGGCTAGGGGGCCAGTCCCCAAACCCAGCCGACTAAGAACTCCAGAGTTTTCTTTTACAGTGTCCTGACTGTCCATATGTTTCCAATCACGGCTTTGTGCAATATAAACTGAAACTCTCCAGGCGCTTGTCTTGAAGTTATTGTCAGGGCCTTTTGATTACTCGTCAGAAAACAAAACTTGAGTGGTTTGGGCAGATCGGTGGAACATGTAAAGTCTGGAGGCTCTGGCCCTCAGGTTGGTGCTGTGTCAAGGCTCTGAAGAGCGCTGTGCATGGGATCGGTCTCTGTTGATCACAGACCGGGGGAGGCTGTTATCAGTCCGTGAGTGCCAGGGAGATGGGGGCAGCACGGGCCACACTTTAGGCCTTGCTGCTGTGGCCCTGGGTTGCCAGATCTTTCCTGTGTTTTCAGAAAAGTGGGAAGTCCTGAAGTCTTCTCATTTTTAAATGTTGGATCAAAAAGGAAAATAAAAAAAATTTTTTTTTTGAAAACGGTCCCACAATCGAAACAAAATATATCTTTAGGCCACACACACCCTCAGCCCACCCAGAGGCATTTTCTGGGCATTCAGACCACAGTATTTCTTGTACATACTATTTTTTTTTAAATTGACAATTTCAAGCATTCACAAGAGAATAGTATATTGGGCCCCATACAAACTGTTTTGCCTAGCTTCAGGGATTGGCAATTTATGGCCAACTTGCTTTCCTCTATAGTTGCCATACGCATACACCCACACATGTGCAGATCTTGGATTATTCTGATGCAAATCTCAGATACCATTAACATCTCCTCTGTAAATACATCAGTATATGTTACAGAAAAGATAACACGAAAAACCATATATGGATATATGACGATATAACTCATTAACTGACTATAACTCATTAACACTATCCAATATCTAGTCAGTTTTCAAATTTATTCTCCTGGCTCATAGTTTTTGAATGTCTTCTTTTTATATCAGAATCCAAATTGCATGCCTATGTTGCCACTGATGGATAATGTCTTACGTGTCATGTGATCAATAAGTTCCCCTTTATTCTTTCTTGCTTTTCTTTGTGTCCCTTTCATGTTATGGATTAAAGTGACTTAAGTCTCTGAGTGACCTAAATGGGCAGGAAATCCAAAAAATAGGGCACATGTGCATAACTGAATCACTTTGCTGTACAGCAGAAGCTGATACAACATTGTAAAGCAGCTAGACTCTAGTAAATAAACTTTTAAAAAAGTGACTTAAGTCTTTGACCTGTCAGGTTTCCCATTTTCTGGAGTTTGCTGGCTGAATCCTTATGGATTTGTTCAAAATTTGCATGCAAAGCCAGCATCTTTAGTTTTATAGTATTGAAGAGTCTATATACTTATATTTTTTAGCAGTTTTGCCTTATTTTTCTCCTGCTACTGAAGAGTTTCAACTGCAAGTTCCTGCTTTATAAGGTTTTCCTTCTAGCAATAGGATGCTATTCAGTGTCTGCCCAGCATCCTTTTTTCTTTCTGAGTGTAGGGGAGGATAATCAGATCTAAGGTCTTATCAACCGATCGCTGGCATTTGGGATCTCTTTGTAGACCTATTTGAAACCTGTATGCTTTCCTGAAATGCTCTGTGTTGCCTTGAGATGTGAAAACTTTGTTGCTGTTTTTAACTTTTCAAGCTCCTGGCAGCAAATAGGAAGCCTACAAAATCACTTTGGATTAGAATATTTTGGATTTGAAATCAAGGCACACTGTGACACGCTAATTAAAAATGGTATGTATATGGTTCAGCTCGAGTGAGTAATCTGTTGCGCTACAAACAGTAATAAACTGATGAAGCGATTCACTTGGATTTTTAGGAAAGGTTATTTGGAAAGCTTAAAACCAATTATTTTGAAATAATAAAGGTCTTTTAAGAATGGAGCCCAAGATACAAAGTAGGGAGTTATTAATATGCTTTACATGTTTTCCCTGAAAATCTTTTGTGAAGTTAAAATAATTGGTGGATTTCTTTTGCTAACTGACCATCAGGTTGGTACAAGTTCCTTGAACGTAATACATATGCCTAAGTTTGAATTCAGAAAAAAATGTTTCAAAGTTAATTCTTTTAATATGAACATATGCATGAAGTGTCTAAACTGAGATGAACTTTCTGTGGTAATTTATAGGTGGCCTCTTTGGGGGGTTTAGCAGATTGACTACATGAAACTTGGCATCTAATCTTGTTTGTTAGACTCCCTTCATTCGTGGTCCGTGAAGCAGTTCAGAAAAGACAATGACTGATGAAGTTATATTGATCATATGATTCCAAATAAGATGTCATTTAAAGTAAAATACTATAGTGGCCCACAGGGATGCAGAGACCAGCACAAGGACAGATGTGTAAATAACGTGAACGGTGAGCTGGTCTTCTGGAGCACCGTGATCAGCGCTTTTGTCACTCACCATGAAGAGTCTCAACCTTGGTTGAGAAGCCGGAGTATGTCTCTTGGTTGTCTGTTCCTGTCTCCAGGAAGCATACATGAGGTCTGTCAGATTTTCTAGCTACTATTAATTGTTTTGTGCCTTTAGTAAGAAGAAACCGTTCTTGCCAAATTCACTGGGCGGGTAAGCTTGGGTTGAATACCGAGGTATTCAGGTTTTGTTGCTATGGAGATTTCTCCACAAAGAAAAAGAATACAAAAGCCATTTAAAATGGGTAGCTAGTGAATTTTTTTAAAAAAATGTATTCTGCTATTTAAATCTGTCTGCCTGGCACATCTAGTTCCATTCTGCTGACTAGGAAACTAAGTCTTACTGTGACATGATTTTAAATCTAGCAGTTAACTGACCGACCTAGAAGTAGAAAAGGGATGTTCCAGGTCTAGAAAAAGAATACAAAAGCCATTTAAAATGGGTAGCTAGTGAATTTTTTTAAAAAAATGTATTCTGCTATTTAAATCTGTCTGCCTGGCACATCTAGTTCCATTCTGCTGACTAGGAAACTAAGTCTTACTGTGACATGATTTTAAATCTAGCAGTTAACTGACCGACCTAGAAGTAGAAAAGGGATGTTCCAGGTCTTTAAGCTCTGTGCCCCTCTGTGCTGTTTGTAGCGCTT
>SJYC01020725.1:0-62949 GCA_006408675.1 Madoqua kirkii
GACTGAACTGAACTGAACTGAAGCTGCTTGAGGGATCTTGGATCCCCCACCAGGGACTGAACCTGGGCCCTTGGCAGTGAAAGCATGGAGTCTTAACCACTGGATCACCAGGGAATTCTCCTGAACAAATTATGTTTTACTGCTGGCAAAATGGTTTGGCATATTTGTTTGACACGTTTATCAAGGGTCTACTGTGTGCTGTAGGGCAGGGCTTCTCAGCCTTGGCCCTGCTAATATTCAAGGCAGGATCATTCTCAGATTTGGGTCAGCCTGAGCACTGTAGGGTGTGGAGCAGCATCCCTGGCCCCCAGGGTGATAAGCACAGATGTCTTTCTCCCAGACATCACCTGGTGTCTCTAGGGGCCAGAACTGCTCCCGGGTGAGTCCCCTCGCTTCTGCAAAAGAGAGACACACCTTGTTTCCACCTCATTGCTTCACTTGACTTAATCTGGGTGGGATTTGCCATCTAGCTCCTAGGATTTCTGAACCAAGGGTGTGGGGATGCAGAGAACAGTCTTCTTGACCCCATGGACTGTAGCAGCAGCTGCCTTAAGTCTCAAGACTCAACCCACTCCTGGAAGCTTTCTCCAAGGCATGACTTATGCTAAATCTGTTTAACTGCCTTTTTTTTTTTCCTTTACTCAATACACTTCTGACAGTAATATTCAGAAATATCCTATGGGCAACAGAGGATGCGATGGTTTGTTGGTATCACTGACTCAATGGACATGAATGTGAGCAAACTCTGGGAGATAGTGAAGGACAGGGAAGTCTGGTGTACTGCAGTCCATGGGGGTCACAGAGAGTCAGACACAGCTTAGGGACTGAACAACAGCAGCACTCGTGTGGGATCAAGCAGCGATTCTCCAGGATATACATCTCATCCGGTTACCTAGAGAAGCCACTGGCTTCTGGGATGAGATGCTGACAGTGACTCCCTTTTTTTTTTTAATCCTTCATTTCCCTCTTCCCCACACTTCCAGTGGTTCCAAAACAAAATGTTTCTGGATCTTTCCTGTACACTTAGACTGGGTGTGGGGTCAGTTTGGAAGAGGCTGTGCCGAGCCTCCCTGAGATGGGCACACAGGATGGGAGGGAAGGACCCAGACCATCTGAGAAGACCTATGGGCCATGTTAGATGCTCCTAGAAAACATGACTCCTATTCCTGTGCCAACAGTGATGCTCAGCATAGGCTTCTCCAAACAGGTCTGTCCCAATCCCCTGAGATGCTTGCTTAATACACAGAACCTGGTAGACTTTCCTGGTGGTCCAGTAGCTAAAACTCTTCTAAGGCAGGGGGCCTGGGTTCAAACTGTGGGCAGGGAACTAGATTCTGCATGCTGAAACTTAAGAGTCTGTATGCCGCAACAATAGCAAGAACAAAAAAGACTACATTTGCCACAGCTGAGACCCAGCACAGCCAGATAAATAAGTAAAAATAAAATGCAGAACTAGTAGCACATGCATGCTCAGCTGTGCCTTACTCTTTGGGACCCCATGTATTGTAGCCCACCAGACTCCTCTGTCCATAAGATTCTCCAGGCAAGAATACTGGAGTGGGTTACCATTTCCTCCTCCAGATCTCCCCAACCCAGGGATCAAACCTGCATCTCTTGTGTCTCCTGCATTGGCAGGTGGGCTCTTAACAACTGAGCCACCTGAGAAGCCCGCAGAACCAGGAGGGGGCTCACTAAATAAATTTACAAGAATGCCTGGACTTGACCAATATTTCTCAAACCCTTTGGGGTGTGGAGCAGCAACCCTGGTCCCTACCCACTTGATGCCAGGAGCATCCTTCAGTCCCAACATCCAAAAATATCTCCAGATATCACCTAGCATTCCCTGATGGGGGCAAGGTTTCCTCTGTTGACAACTACCAACCTAGGTGAATTTTCAGAGTTTGGGGGTAGGGGTGGTCGGAGGAAGGTATCAGGGACAAAGACCCTCAGATGACTTCAACACAGCCCAGATGGGGGCCACCAGCCCATCCTTGCTCATCACAGACAAGGAGGGAACAGGTTTAACTCGCACCTGTTAGTCTGGTGGTTAACACTCCGTGCTTTCACTGCAGGGGGCGCGGGTTCTGTCCTTGGTCAGGGGACTAAGATCCTGTATGCTATGCAGCCAAAAAAATAATTTTGTCAAAAGCACATTCCAGAAGGTTGGTAAAGTCTTAGATTTTTCTCTCTAAAGAATTCTTGCTCGAATGGATTGGCATAAACTGAGACTGACATAGAGGTGAGCTGGGGGAGGAGAGGAAGTGGCAGGAGGGTCTGTAAAGACCCGAGATGCCAAGACTCCTGCCAGACCTGGAACCTGATGATTCACTTTTGAACATGTCTGCACTTCACAGAGGCTATTCAATCAGACCCCTCTGGTTGGCTGGGAGACTTGACTGAACTCAAGCCTGCGGTGGACAGATCCTAAGGCACTCCAAAATCCCACATCCTAGAGGTCATGCTCTGCATAATCCCCTCCTGTCGGTGTGTGGCTTAGACCAGAGACTCCTAACCAACAGAACAGATGGTAACCATCATTGCTGAGACAGTCATGTTACCTAAGTTTCCAAACTGGGAGCTGAAGCCAGCCAGACTTTCTCTCTCCTGCCGCTTGTGTGAAGCAAGTGTTGACAGCAATACCTGGGGAGTTGTGGAATGCTAGCTATTGACCCCCAAAGGTGTCCACGTCCAAATACCCAGGACCCTTACATGGCAAAAGGCACTTTGCAGGTGGGATTATGAAGGACCTTGAGACGGAGATGATCCTGGATCACCCAAGGAGGGAATGTCCTGTGTCGTCATGAGGAGGCAGAGAGCACTTTGACACAGACAGCAAGGGAGAGGCTTCTGTGTGGAGAGAGAGGCAGAGACTGCGGTGATGTGGTCACAAGTCAAGGACACCAAGGCTCAGAAGCTGGAAGAGGCAGGAAGGACTCTCCCCTGGAGGCGGCAGGGCCCTGGCAGACACCTTGCTTTTGGACTGGCCAACTGATTTCATGCTTCTGCTTTTAGAACTACGAGGGTCAGTGCATGTTGGTTTAAGCCTCTGAGTCTGTAGTATGATGGCAGCACCAGGAAATGAATACAGGAAGCCCCAGGGGCACAGAGCTAGAGATTAGGCCTTGACTTACCACACCATAAAGACTAACATCTGCAGACGGTCTGTGGGCAGATGCGAATGAGGCCTCAGCTGAGCCTCACTGGTTTCTGACCCACAGACACTAGGAAGGAACCAGTTCTGAACCACTCAGTTTGTGGCAACTTTTGCTTTTGTTTTTGGCGGCACCCCATGGCTTGCTGTATCTTAGTTCCGGAGCAGGGATTGAAGCCAGGCCCTCAGCAGTCAGTGGGCAGTCTTAAGCACTGGACCGCTGGGGAAGTCTATTGTCTGTTTTAAAGAGGGACCACTTCCTCAGGCAGGTAGCTGGAGTGATGTAAATGCCAGTCCACCCTTCTGTGGGACACGGCCAGGACCTGCCTCCTCTTTGCTCTGATAGAGCTCTCACGCCCAGAGTAGCATGGGGGACGAACTCTTCCCCCAAACTTCCTTTGTGACCTACTGGCCACCATCCAAGTGGCAGGGAACATGGGGAGGTCACCTCGGCAGAACACAGCAGCCCAAGGTCACCAGAGGCTGAGTACACCCACTAGAGGCCACAGAGGTAACGGCCAAAGTGGTATGGCCCCAAAGCATTTCCACAGCCCAGCGACCCGGGCGAGCCAAGTGCAGGCCTGACACCCCCTGCACCTATACCACACGTGTCAGCTTCTGGGCAAGGAGTGAGCCAGATGCACCCACACCTGGATTTAGCCCAAGGGGGTCCCCAGTCTGACTTCTGGCCTCCAGGATACAGACACTATGTGTAGTTAACGGCCACTAAATTTGTGAGATTATCTTCAAGGTGACAGGGAAGGCACACACAACCTGGGTCAATGGTTCAGGGTGACCCATGCAGGTCCACGCTAGGGGTTCCTGGAAGCTCTGGGAGGTGAGGGGGTGGGGACAGAACGGCACTGAGAGGTCCACACGGAGGCCAGCAGAGGTCACGATGTCTATTTATTCCCCACACGTTATCTCGTCACCATGGTAGCACTCATGAGTTAGGACACCTTGCGGGATGTGTGTGGGGCTCTCTACGAGTTACCTACACACACGGTACTGGTACAGTGTCGCCTCCCACACGACCCGACACCACCAGGGAGCCTCCAGTGATCCCATTGCCAACACTGTGGCCCAAGCTGCGGTGCCAGGGACCCTCTCCACCCTTCCCTGGGCTGCAGGGACATCCATGGTGGCTGCCCAGCGATCTCAGGCCCAGGCAGGTGGCCATCAGGGACCCCCATAGCCCTGACCCCAAAGCAGGAGAGCCCGCTGAGGATGCAGGCAAGCCAGGCCAGCAGGACCACCTGTGGACAGAGGGCAGTGGCTGCGATACACAGCCAGGCTGCGACAGGCTCAGGAGCCAGCTCAGAGGTCATGAGAGGGCCCCTCGCAGTCTGTCAATTGTAAGCACTGGGAAAAGCATGGCGATCAGACCCGAGTCCATCAGAGCACTGGACTGGAATTTAAGTCCCAGAAATGGGTTGTGTGCACCCAAGACATCTGCTTCGGCCCCCGCTGGGTGCAGAAACTGCCTCTGGGGCACTTGAAACTCGAGTTCCTTGTGTGAGAACCCAGGTCTGCTGGGCCGGGCTGGCTGGCAGTGAGCTCATTAGAGCAGGGGTGGCCAAGAGGCCACAGTCAACTCAGAAAGTGGCTTCTCGGGGGCTGGGAGGCCCTGCAGACAGACTGGGAAGGCAGGCGGGGGCTGAAGGAGGGGCTTCGGGGCCACGGCACCCCATGGGCCACTTCTCGGAGAGCGGTGAGAAGACCATCCCCACCTCAAAATGTTCTAGAAAATACTTTAGTGACCAGGTCTTCAGGGCAGGGGGCCAGGAGGGAGACAGGTGCTGGTCTGCACTCACAGCTTGCTGGCTTGTTTCAAGAAGGATCTGGGGGCCGTGAGAGAGTATAAAAAGGGAGGGAGGGGAGGAGGTAAAAGTAAACATCATAAAAATCCAGCTTAACATGCAGGTCCAAGTTCTTTTTCTCTCGTGGGCGATCCAATGGGAGGAGACGGAAAAGGTCAAGAAGGCTTCCTGTTGGCCGGGAAGGACCCAATGGCGCTGGGCAGGCTGGAGGGAGAAACACCTGAGTGGGCCCACCCGGCAAGAGACCTGAGGGCCCAAGATGCCCCCCAGCCTCGGGGACTCACGGGGCAGTCACTCCTGTTGGTCGTCATTGCTGGCACTGGGAGTCCGACTTCTGATCTGACTGCGGAGCTGCTCTATCAACTCTGGGTTCTGTTGCTGCATCTGCTGAGCGAACTGCTGGCCCCTGCAGGTCAGGGCAGGGGAGGCATGCCTGGGCTCAGCCAGGTCCAAGGCACCCACCCAGCCGCCTCTCCCTACCTGACGTGCCCCTGGAGGGCAGGGAGACCACTCCCTGGAGGATGAGGCCCCACAGAACACCTGGGACCCTGGACCCTGCTCCACCCAGGAGCCCCGCCCGGCAGGTCCACTCACGCCTGGATGAGACTGGCCAGGTCATTCTGCGAGGGGCTGGTGCCGGGAGTCCCCAGGGGGTTGTGGCCGCCTGAAATCATGCCGGACATGCTGCAAAGAGAGTCCTGGACTTGAAGATGGCTCAGCCTCCTTTTCCCGCTGCGACCCTGCTCGACCCTTCCCCTCTGCTGGCAAGAGACGTTACCTGGGACCCAACATCCCGAGCCCACCCTTTTGACTGTAACCTGTCAATTTCACCAACTTTCCCAGGAACATCCATTTTTGACTTAAAAACAGTGATTCTCAGTGGGGCAGTGCTGCCCCCCAGGGACACCAGGGCATGCCAGTGACAAAAAAGACCAAAGAATGTCTGAGTCCACTGATGTGAAACACTGTCAGGCTGATCCACAGACAGGTGACTGGTAGTCACCCGTGGGGCTTCATTTTGGGGTGATGACATTCTGGAATTAGATTGTAGTGACCAGCTACAGGATGTTATAAGCATACTTAATGCCATGGAACTATAGACCTTAAAATGGCTAAAATAGGAAACTATATACATCTTTTACCACAATAATTTTTAACCACAAGGTCCAAAGAAGAGGACTTCCCTCGTGGTCCAGTAGTTAAGAATTTGCCTTGCAATCCAGAGGATGCGGGTTCAATCCCTGCTGGGGAATTAAGATCCCACACGTCATGGAGCAAGCTCACGCACTGCAACTACTGGGCCCGCTTGAACAACCAAGAGTCCACACACTGTGATGAAGATCCTGAGCGCTGCAACTAAGACCACAGCCAAAGAAATATTTCAAAAAGACCCAAAGGAAAACAGTGGTCACTTACAGCTGCTGAACCTGGGGACTGTTCATCAGGTTTGATGCCTGAAGAAGAGAACAGACCTGTCAGATGGGGCAGGCTCCCCAACGCACCCTGCCACTGACAAGGTTACCCTGTGAGCACCATGGACCTCCAGTCCAGCACCCGGAGCACCCGCCTGCCTCTTCCCCAGGCCTCACCACCCCTAATGCACTGCAACTCTCCTCCTACTTTTATCCTGTCTGGACTCTTATCTTAGGAGATTCCAGGCACCTTGTCACCACCCTGGACGGGGGACGCCCCAGAAGAGTTGGCCCCAGTTTTCCTCTGTGGATAAACGATGACACCTGGGAATCTCCCCTGCACTGATCCCCTCCCCCACCAAGTTGGGACTATCTCCTCTGGGCCAATTTTAAAACAAACATGAGCAGAGGTCAGGAAGGTGACTTTCAGCTTCCAAAAAGGGCAAGACAGTGCTACCACCTGGCCGTGGGCCGTCCACCGCCCTCTGTGGCTGTCTCAGGTTAGTCATGCGAGCACCAGGCATGGCTGGGTACTAATAGCACTGCACAAAGCCTCGGGGGGCTGTGATCATTGACCCTAATGGACACGGCCAAAGGAGTGGCCGCTGCCAGCTGCTTTCCCTGGCTGGATGTCCTCCGCCTTGTGGCCATCTGTTCCTGGATGAGGGCGGAGGCCTAGGGGAGGCCGGACACATCTCACCGGGGCAGAGACATTTCTCTGGCAGCTGGGGCTCCTCTTCCTGATGGTCTGAGACCCTGGGGCCCCTGAAGCCAGCAGTGAGCCCTGAGGACCAGCAAGACCACCTGGAATCGCACAGGTGTGTGGACATGCCAGCTGCCTGCTCCCGGGGGAGGCCCCATGCAGAACACACGCCTCTGCAAAGAAGGTGGCCTTTCTCTGGGGCCCCCACACCCTGCTGAGTCTCATCTGCACCTCAGGGAGCAGGTGTAGCCACTCTGCAGTCACCATGTCCACAATGAGAAGGGGCTTAGCAGGGGGTACATGGCTGGGAGAGGTGAGATCAGTCTGCACCCTGTGCTTGACGTTGAGGAGTCTGACAGAGGGTGCTGCAGGTACCCCCACCCTGGGACGTCTGTGGCTGTTCTGACCGTAGGCAGGGGCAGCAGGGGCAGGTGAGGCTGTTACCATGCTCATGAAGCTCGGGTTGTTCAGCAGGCCTGCAATATCAAAGCTGCCAACACCTCCCGTCTGTGGATGAGAATAGCTCTGGTCAGTGGTGCCAGGACACAGGACCTTGACGGCTAGTCCCCAGGAAGTGAGGGGCAAGGTTTCCCATGGGGGGTGTGCTGGAATCCTGGGCGTCCCTGCAGCTCAGGTGGTCCAGGCCTGCAGCCAGAGGGAGTTTTGTAGAAGGAAACACCATGCATGGGTCACCCAGGAGGAGCTCAGCGTGTTAACCTCAGCTTTTACTTTGATGCTGACTGAGAAGGGATAGTGTCCCCCAAGAGTAGCAAGTCCTTAGAGATAGTAACTAACTCATCCACGACTGCACCTTTCACTTGCACACCTCCCAGCGCAGGCCTACATGACCCCTCCTTCACAGGGCCCCCATAGGTGAAGCCACGGTCCCCACCCTGGTCACCTCAGATCATTCATACTAGCTACCCTGAGCCTGCTGGCCCTGAGGGCTGACTCCTCCCAGTGAACCACTGATAGGCTCTGGTCCCCACCCCCTGAGGGGTGGCTTCCCTGGGTGACACGCCCCCTTCTGTTTCTGGGATCAGCCTCTTCTCTCAGGACAGTACCCGGCTGAACAGAGGACCAGCCCCCAGCACCACACCTAGTTCAGGCCTTGCCCTCCAACCCAGCTGCCCCGCCCCCAACTGCTGTCCCACGGGACTCACGGGACTGGGTGCCTCTCTCAGCCGCAGCTCAGCCACCTTGAGGTTGGACTTGTAGGTCTCATTGTCGGGATCTAGCTCCAGGGCCTTTCTGTAGTAGGCCACAGCCTCCGTGTGCTTGTTCAGACTGGATAGCGCCAGGCTGCAGATGGAGGAACAGAGGGCATGCGGGAGGATCCAGGAGGCAGCCCCAGTTCTCGTGGTGGGGGGTCAGAACCCTACCTCCCTGCTTGGCAGAGCTGGTCTCAGGTGTATCCCTGGACCACCCAGGAGTTTATGCCAAGGAGGAGCCTCAGGATGGGCTGCAGGCCAGGACACCAGCCAGCCACATCCTAACATCCACAGACAGAAGTGCTAGAGACAGTTATAAAACCCACCTCCACTGATGACCCCCTGAGTGGCAGGTGGGGGGCACCCCAAATCCCATGGGGGAGAGATGCTCTGCCCGGGACCCTCCCCAGCCTCACCCTCCAGGTCACTGCATCTGCTATCCATCTGTGTTCTTCACAAAAAGCTGATTAAACTAAATGACACAGCTATTTCCTGATAGTCTGGTGGCTGAGATGCTGAGCTCTCAATGCAAGGGACCTGGGTTTGATCCCTAGTCCAGGAACTAGATCCCACATGCCCCAACTGAGAATTCACAACTAAAATATCCCACGTGCCACAACTAAGACCCGTTATAGCCAAAGAGATACTAAAAAAAGAAAAATCACCTAAATGACACGTTCTCCTGACTTGTGAGTCTCCCGGGGAAATCGCTAAGCCCAGGCAGGGGTCATAAGAACTGTGACTTACGCCGGGGGGTCAGCAGCTCAGTGTCAGCCTGGACCTGGGATGGTGTGGGGCTTTGTTCCTAACACAAGCACCCCTGGCAGATGGTACCTGGGGGGGGGATGGGCAGGCACACTCACCCCATCCTGCCGTAGGCCTTGCTGTAGGACGGGTCTATGCAGATGGCCCGCTCGCAGTCCTGCACTGCCCCTGCGTAGTTCCCCAGTTTGCTGTAGGCTGCAGCTCTGGGGGAGGACAAGCAGAAAGGTCGGGGAGCCGGCTCCTCCTCGCAGCCCCTCCTCACAGCCCCTCGCCTGGTCTCCCTAGCTACCTGGTGGGGCAGAGGCAGGGTTGCCTAGAGTGGGAGGCCCAGGCAAGCTGAGTGCCCATGCTTGGTACCTGCTCATGCTCACTCACGCCTGGCTACCCACCTGGCCAGGATGGCAGGTGAGCCATCAGCACCCCACCCTTGGGTGCGACCACTCTCCCCATTCTCTCTCACAGCCTGCCCAGGCCCCTGCCAGCAACTCCCTCCTCCCCCACACTCCAGGCTGCACCTGTTACAGAAGTAGACAGCATTGGCAGGGTTCAGCTCGATGGCTTTCCCATAGAAGTGCACAGCGGCCTCGAAGTTCTCTACTTTCATCTGCTCGTTTCCTGAAGAAAAAGGAAAGAAAACATACATCCCGGGGTCGGAGGCAGCATCCTTGGCTCTCTCGGGTTCCCTATGAGGGGATGGGGTTTTAGGGCCCAGGATGTGACACTCAAAACACAGGTCAGGGTGGTGGCAACTATTGTGGCCCTGGCTGCGCCATTCGTGAAGCTAAGCCTCGGATGCCATCACTCTTGCTCATTCCTTCAGAAACAGCCTAGTTTTAATGAGATGGAATTCACATACTATGAATCCTATCCTTTAAAAGTACATAATTCTGCACTTTTTTAGTATGTGTCGCTGCTGCTGCTAAGTCACTTCAGTCGTGTCCAACTCTGTGAGACCCTATAGACGGTAGCCCACCAGGTTCCCTCATCCCTGGGATTCTCCAGGCAAGAACACTGGAGTGGGTTGCCATTTCCTTCTCCAATGCGTGAAAGTGAAGTCGCTCAGTCGTGTCCGACTCTTTGCGACCCCATGGACTGCAGCCCACCAGGCTCCTCTTTAAAAAAAGAAAAATCACCTAAATGACACGTTCTCCTGACTTGTGAGTCTCCCGGGGAAATCGCTAAGCCCAGGCAGGGGTCATAAGAACTGTGACTTACGCCGGGGGGTCAGCAGCTCAGGTGTCAGCCTGGACCTGGGATGGTGTGGGGCTTTGTTCCTAACACAAGCACCCCTGGCAGATGGTACCTGGGGGGGGGATGGGCAGGCACACTCACCCCATCCTGCCGTAGGCCTTGCTGTAGGACGGGTCTATGCAGATGGCCCGCTCGCAGTCCTGCACTGCCCCTGCGTAGTTCCCCAGTTTGCTGTAGGCTGCAGCTCTGGGGGAGGACAAGCAGAAAGGTCGGGGAGCCGGCTCCTCCTCGCAGCCCCTCCTCACAGCCCCTCGCCTGGTCTCCCTAGCTACCTGGTGGGGCAGAGGCAGGGTTGCCTAGAGTGGGAGGCCCAGGCAAGCTGAGTGCCCATGCTTGGTACCTGCTCATGCTCACTCACGCCTGGCTACCCACCTGGCCAGGATGGCAGGTGAGCCATCAGCACCCCACCCTTGGGTGCGACCACTCTCCCCATTCTCTCTCACAGCCTGCCCAGGCCCCTGCCAGCAACTCCCTCCTCCCCCACACTCCAGGCTGCACCTGTTACAGAAGTAGACAGCATTGGCAGGGTTCAGCTCGATGGCTTTCCCATAGAAGTGCACAGCGGCCTCGAAGTTCTCTACTTTCATCTGCTCGTTTCCTGAAGAAAAAGGAAAGAAAACATACATCCCGGGGTCGGAGGCAGCATCCTTGGCTCTCTCGGGTTCCCTATGAGGGGATGGGGTTTTAGGGCCCAGGATGTGACACTCAAAACACAGGTCAGGGTGGTGGCAACTATTGTGGCCCTGGCTGCGCCATTCGTGAAGCTAAGCCTCGGATGCCATCACTCTTGCTCATTCCTTCAGAAACAGCCTAGTTTTAATGAGATGGAATTCACATACTATGAATCCTATCCTTTAAAAGTACATAATTCTGCACTTTTTTAGTATGTGTCGCTGCTGCTGCTAAGTCACTTCAGTCGTGTCCAACTCTGTGAGACCCTATAGACGGTAGCCCACCAGGTTCCCTCATCCCTGGGATTCTCCAGGCAAGAACACTGGAGTGGGTTGCCATTTCCTTCTCCAATGCGTGAAAGTGAAGTCGCTCAGTCATGTCCGACTCTTTGCGACCCCATGGACTGCAGCCCACCAGGCTCCTCTGTCCAAGGGATTTTCCAGGCAAGAGTACTGGAGTGGGGTGCCATTGCCTTCTCCATTAGTATGTGCAGAGTGGCTTAATCATCACCACTAACTCCAGAACATTCCATCAGCTGAAATAAGCACCAATAGCTCTCACCACTCCCCAGTCCCTGACAACCAGGAACCCACTCCCTGTGTCTGTGGACCGGCCTGTTTTGCACGTTTCCCGTCAGTGGAGTCACACCCTGTGTGTCCTTCCGTGTCTGCTTCTCTCACTGAGCGTCGTGTCCTCAGGGTCTGTCCACATGGTAGCGAGTATCAGTGCGTCACCGCTTTCTGGGACTAAGTGACATTCCCAAGTGTGGAGAGATCACGTGTGTGTATCCACTCATCGGCTGATGGGCAACTGGCTGATTCCACTATGAGCACAAGTGCACAAGCACCTGGACCCACTAGGTCATGTGGTCACTCTAGCCACTTGGGAAGCTCCACAGTGGCCTTGCCATTTACATCCCTCCCACTGAGGGTCTGACTTCTCTGTCCCCACATCCACGCAGAAGCCCCTGACCCCGACTCCAAGGCTGGCTCGCCATCTACTCCGACGGACTGGCTGGATTCTACTTCCTGCAGCATCTGGAGGCCAGGTTGTGGGATGCTCCTCACCTTCAGTTTTGAGGCGTTCTGCCTCGGCCGAGTCCTCCTCTGAGGGCGGGGTTTCCTGGGGGCTCCTCAGATCTGGCGGCAGCTCCTGTCCCCAAAGCGAAATTGAGTTGCTGGAGAGGCAGCAGGAAACCACGTCCCCCTGCCCCACCCAGCTCAGCACCCTTCATGCCTCTAGGGGTGACTCAGGCCCTTGTTCTGCAACCGACCCATGGCCTCGTGGGACGTGAAGGCTCACCTTTCCTGTGGCAGCTGCTTCAAATATTTCTGGAAGAGTCTGGGGGAGTGCAAGGTCGCTGTCCTCCACCGTCACCCCGAAAGCGGTCTCCAGGCACTGGATGGCAACTGCCAGGGAAATCGAGGTGCACTCTGCTGAGTCCAGGCCCGGGCCTGTGATCCTGGCAGGCAGGATTCGAGCTTCCCTTCTCGGGCCAGCTTGCCAAGGCCTCGGAATGCATCGGTTGTGGTTCTGATTCCTCGGGGAGTGGAGGACAGACCTACCCCTCAAGCCCTGAGGCTGGGAGGAGAGGGGACGGTGCTATTCCTGCCTAGCAGTGAGCAGATGGTGACCTCAGGGCTGTCTGTGGGGTCACAATCCTGGGGCCAGCCAGGTGGTCTGACTGCTAGGTCTGGCCTGGGGTCTCCAGCCTCATTTCCATCTTTGGTGGGCAGGGACACACATTCAATGGGGGGATTCAAAGCCCTAGGGGGCTGGGCCTCACTGTAAGAGGAAGTGACAGAAAACCAGCAGGAGGCCCAGCGTCCCTCCCTATGCAAGAGGATGGGGACCAGCCCATCACAATCATCCCACAAAGCTCCTGGGCACTGATGGGGGAAGGGAGAAAGAGGATGGGGGAAAGTAGCTGGCAGCAGGGGGCAGAGGACCCAAGCTCCAAGGAGGAAGGAGACCAGGGACCCCCTGACATACCTTCCAGGCTTTCCTGGGCATCAGACGAGAGCTCCCCATGCCGGAGCTGGTCGTGTAGGAAGCGGATGATGGCGTAGGCCAGACGCTTCTTGTTGTCCATCGTGAGCTGGGAGGACACACGCCTGGGAGCTTCAGGACCTGCAGACATAGGACACAGACCTGGGGGCTTCAGGATCTGCGGACATGGTCCAGGGCATGAGGACAGGGTGGCAGGGACAGTCAGGCCTTTCCCCTCTGCCCCCACATCCACCATCTTGTACCTTTTGCCCCAGACCATCCAGGCCCCTACACACCCCACCCTGCAGGAGCCACCTGAACTCACTGGCTAGCTGTATCTGCTCAATGAGAGAGGCAGGAAAGTTAATTCTCCCCATTTCACATAGGGGACACTGAGGCTACCTAGAGCCCCTGGCAGTCCTAACTGATTGCTGCCCCAGGGTGACATGGCCCTGGGCCCAGTAGTCGTCTCTCCTCACCAGCTGGATGGGGTACACAGGGCGCCCCAGGAACACAGAGAGTGGGCCACAACCCCACCTGCTGCTTTTCTACGCTCAGGACAAGAAAATATTCTGGCATTCTGAGTTCCAAACATTGGGGGAACAAGCACTATCCATGACAGTCAGACAGGACCAGCGGGTGGGCCTGAGCAGACCAAAGGCCCAGAGGGCACTATGCCCTCCCTTCCAGGCCGCCCAAGGGCCTCCTCTGGGTTCCACCACACCCTGCTGTATTCCTAGGCCTTGTGTGACCCTTCCCAGGACACCCTGGTGGCACTTATGGTTGTCATGGCTGGGAAGGCAGGCCCCCACAGTGCCACGATGTGCCAGGTACTTCACATCCCTGCAGCTTTGCCCCCTGCAGGGGACCACCTCCCAGTCAGAGAATAAACAGGCTCAGAGGGGGCAGCCCATGCTTGCCAGGGCTGCGCAGGGCTGACCTGGCAGGTGGGATGTGCAGTGTGAAATATCTTGGTTCCCCTAACATGCTCCCATGGTGTGAACAGCCCGTGTGGTCTAGAAATCAAGGGGCGGCCTCCCAGTCAACTTATCACTAACCCATTACTGGCCAGCAACAGGTAAATCAAATCAGAGCAAGTCCTAAGCCCCAGGCTTTGTACACTGGCTGAGAGCAGGCGGGTGCTGTCCACCCTCGGCCCTCAGATTCAAGACATGTGACCTTGGAGGCACTTAGGGCCCTGTTTCCAGTCTGTAGAAAACTACATCACTGACAGCTTAAAGAAAGGAGAGAAACCTACACAAAAGGCCACACAATGTGTGATTCCACTGATAGGAAATGTCCAGAACAGGCAAATCCACAGACACAGAGAGTGGGTCCCTGGTTGTCAGCAACTGGGGCTTCTTTTGGAATGTTCTGGAAGTAGAGGTGACAGCTGCACAGCACTGTGAATGTAGTAAAATCTACTCAATTTTATAGGATGTGAACATCTCAATCACTAAAAAGTGAACTTGAAGCAGTGTTTTATGCAGCTGGACAGGGCATCTTGGCCACTGTCCCACTCCCCAAAGCTCTTCGGGGTGGGGGAAGTGGAATGACTTTCCTCCCCCATTTCTGGACATAATGAGCCTTTACCAAGCAAGTGCCTTTGGCTCAAGCATATCCCTGGAACTGGGAGGTCTAAGGTCAGGACGGGCCAGGGCACAGAGGGCAGATGGCCAGCACCGCAGCCACAGGATCTTAGGAACAACACAGAGGGGCCAACCCACACAACTCACTTGCTCAGAGGACAGTGAAGTCCAACACTGAGTCATATTCCCCAGCTGAACTAGCAAGCTGCCACCCAAAATGTCAACTATGTTCTGGTTTTTCAGTTCAGTTGTTCAGTCGTGTCCTACTCTTTGCGACTCCATGGACTGCAGCACACCAGGCTTTCCTATCTTCACCATCTTCATCACCTGGTTTTTACAGGTATTTGTTTTGCAAACAGCAGCTTCATTCACCATAGCCAAACAGCGGACACAACCCAGTGTCAGTGGATAGATGATGGATCAATAAATGTGGTCTATCCACGTAGTGGAATATTACTCAGCATTAAAAAGGAGGTTCTGACACCTGCTACAACCTGGACAGACCCTGAAGACATGCTGCTCAGTGAGAGAAGCAGACACAGAAGAACAAATACTGTTTTGCTCTACTCATAGTATGTCCCTGGAGGAGTCAGATCCATAGAGACAGGAAGTAGATGGCAGGGCCAGGGGCTAGGGGAGTGGAGTCAGTGTTTAATGAGGTCAGAGGTTCAGTTCAGGAAGATGAGAAGTTCTGGAGATAAGGGTGGGGCTGGTTGCGTGACAATGTGAATGTGCTTAATGCCACCGAGCTGTGCACTTTGAAACAGTTAGGATGGTGAATTTTACATTATGTGTATTCCACTGTTGGCAACCCACTGCAGTATTCTTGCCTGGAGAATCCCATGGACGGAGAAGCTTGGTGGGCCACAGTCCACAGGTCGCAAAGAGTCGGACACGACTGAGCGACTTCACTTTCACTGTAATAAGAAAAAAACTTGTTTTCAAAGCTCAAAGTGGTCCTCTTAGGATGCAGGCCTCTGAGACCCCAGGACCCTAGTCCTTTCGTATATTCTGCTCTAAATCAAGGGTCAAGGGCCACACCTGGCAACTACCCATTTAGGTGAAAAAGTCTTTTGCATTCGTATGCTACAGAAGTGCCTCCGTAATGTGCTTGGTTTTCCTTACTACCCCCAAACGCCAGAGAATTTACCACCTGGGCTTCATGTTTACCAGCTCAACCCCCATCGCCCTGCTGACTTCTCACTGAACTGGATGAAAGTGTGTCAGGGTCTCCCAGAGGGGGGTCACATGCCAATAGATGACATGGTAAGGCCACAGGACTGGGTAGCTGGGGCTCCTCCATGTGTTCCAGGTAGCACTTTGGGGCATGGGCCCCTCGTCAGAGCCATGGGAGGCAGCACTAGGTCACTGAGATTCATGCTGGGCTGGGAAGGTATTGGGCAGGGGGTGGGTCTGCTTTCCCGCCCAGGGAATAAATGTGGCCTATGTGACAACAGGCATTCACTTGAGAAAACAAAGAGGCAACCTGATGTCTATGTGACTAAGCTGCAAGGATGGAGGGAGTGACTCTGAGGGGTTGCTGGGGGTCCAGGGAGTTGAGAGACGAAGTCACATGTGCTCCCTGCACACTCTCAGTTCTTCCAGCCCCACACCCCCCACCATACTCCAGGCCCTTCACATGTGCTGCTAACAGCCCTCTCCCCTGACAGATGCCTCCCTTGAGGCCACTGCTGCCTGGTTTCCCACTTCAGGGCTTCTTCTGGTCTATGACAGGACCTTCTCCCAAGGTTTGGCCCCCAATCTGACGCACTGAGCGCCAAGACCAGGGCCCTGGAGCCCACCCAGGGATGATGCTAGACTCTGCAGTCTTGATGCCTCAGGCCCAGCAATCTCTATCTGAGGCCAGCTCCACGTCACCCTTGCCCCAGGGCTGGGATGCTCTGTGTCCCATCTGAAGGGGGCCCAGTGGATGTCCTCACTCTCTCCTATAAAACAGGGTAATGGAGGCTGCTGGGAGATTCCAGCACCTCATGCAGGTGTCTCCCCCAGGCTCTACAGACATGCGGGGCTGGGTAGAATGTGCACTAAGGGGTGTTTAATAGCACCCTCTGCATCCATCTTCTGGGAGAGGGGGTGGGGTAGGATGTGACCTCTGAGGTCCTGGGATGCTGATCACATTTAAATACACACCTGAGTGGAAGGGCGGGGAGGTGACCCACTGTGGGGAGGTGACACTGGGGCCCTCCTGTTCACACTGTCTGACCATCGGGAATTTATTGTGGTGTCCAGTGTGAGCAGGCATAAAATTCAATATTTTTCTCAAATGTGAATGCAGGGGCCTTCCCCCTTGGCATAGCTGACAAGGGGTCAGGTCACTGTGCAGGGGGCGTCCTGGGAGCTGTGAGAGATGGGGCAGCATCCCTCTCCCTCACACCCTCGATCCTGGGAAAATCCCCCAACCCTGCCCAGGATGTTGCCAATCACAAAAGTCTCTAGACGTCATCAAACCCCCAGCTGAAAGTCACTGATACACACCAAGTGGAAAAAATAAAGGGCAGATTTTCTGGCCAAATGACTCAGCTGCGAACTTTCAGCAGATCCTGCATTCGCCGAGTATTCTGGGTTACATGGGGCTTCCCAGGTGGCTCAAATAGTAAAGAACACACCTGCAATGCAGGAGACAGAAGAGATGCAGGTTCGATCCCTGGTTCAGGAAGATCCCCTGGAGGAGGGCACAGCAACCCATGCCAGTATTCTTGCCTGGAGAATCCCATGGACAGAGAAGCCTGGAGAGCTACAGTCCATAGGGTTGCAAAGAATCAGACATGACTGAAGCAACTCAGCACACATGCACGCTGGGTTTCAGGACTACAGATAAGAGACTGCGAGTCTGCAGTGGGACTGGCACCTGTTGGACACAGGTGGTCCATGCGAGTGGCCATTCTCCTCCCTCTGGATGGTCCGCATCACCTTCCTGCTCCCAGCAAAGTGAGTCCAGAAACGCCGGCACATGCTTTTCCTCAGCTGCTACTGGGCACCAGGGGCTCGGGAACAATTCTGACTTGTCAGGCTTTGGCTGGGGAACAGAATCCTCAGCAGGACCGTTCTCTCTCTCAACAACAGCAAAGGCTTTGTGAAGCCCAGAAGGCTCCAGAGGCACTGGGTGCAGGCATGGGGTGCAGGCAGGAGACTGGCTGGGAATGGACAATGGCCCTGGGGTGCGGCTGAGGCCAGGGACCCAGTGCCAATTCCTCCCGGTGCCTTCAGAAACCCTGCTGGCTCTCCATCCACCTTTCCATTTTCTCACTGAAAACACCCCAGCCTCAGGAATTCCCTGGGTGTCCAGTGGTTAAGAATCTACCTGCCAATGCAGGGGACATGGGTTTGATCCCTGGTCCGGGAAGATCCCACATACGGCTGGGCAGCTAAGCCCAAGCACCGTAACAACTGCGCCCGTGAACTGCAACTACTGAAGCCCAGGTGCCCTAGAGCCCTTGCTCTGCAACAAGGGAAGCCACCTCAATGAGCAGCCCACACGGCACAACTAGAGAGAATCCCTGCTATCTGTAACTAAAGAAAGCGCATGCATAGCAACAAAGACTCAATGCAGCCAAAAATAAACAAACAACAATGACAAAAACTTATAAAAAAGACTATAGCTCTCAATACAGGGCAGTGCTAACCCAATTTAGGGCTACTCACCTTTCCAGGAAGACTTAATTATAAAGCCCTGAATGAAATCCTTGGAGTGCCCAGCACTTACAAGCCTGAGCTGTATACTGTACCCACACTCGCTTATTTCAGGGGTCAGCAAACATCTGAAAAGAAGCTTCCCAGGCTCCAGGTAACATGTGTGTGGATCCAGTGGGCTCTATCCCACAAAACCTCATTCACAAAAAAAAGGTTGCAGGGACTTCCCTGTGGTCCAGTGGCTAAGCCTCCATGTTCCCAATGGAGGGGGTCCTGGTTCAATCCCTGGTCAGAGAACTAGATCCCCCCACCCACCCAAAAGAGGCTGCAGTGGGATTTGGCCCCCTGGTCACCATTTGTTTAATCGAACTCCCACTGTACAGCATAAAAAACTGAGGCCCAGAGGGATGGGAGCAACCTCCAAGGTCATCCAGGGAAGATGCATTTCAGCAGATTTGAACCTGTGCAACCTGATTTCTAGAGCTCCAAACTCCAAAATAGCTTTCCTCACCCACAAAAGTGGACACCCACACCAAATCTTGCATGTGATTTCTTGAGGGTTCACACCCTTCACCCCTCCTGGAGACCAGAAGCTGATGCTCACACCCTTCACCCCTTCTGCAGACCAGAAGCTGATGTTACTTGGCCCTAGGGTGAGGGCCACTAGTGAAAAACCACTAGTCTGAGGCAGGACATACTTTAGCACTGTGGACATCCTGGGCACTGTGGGATGTGGAGCAGCATCCCTGGTCACCACCCCCTTGATACCAGGAGCGCCCCTGGTTGTGACAGCCATAGACGTCCCCAGACATGGCCCCATGTTCCCCGAGAGGACAGAATGCCTGGCCTAGGGAGAGGAAAAGCAGACAAAACAAATAACCAGAGACAGAAACAAAAGAAAACGGGAAACGTTCCGGGGCGGAGATGCAGAGTGCTCAAGAATTTCCTGGCATCTGATAACAAAACCATCTGTCCTCTAGGAAGCTCTAGACAAGTAGCAAGAACCTAATGAAGAGGATTCCACGTGTACTGAACCTCATAATGACCCTAAGAGACATATACTTCTACAGCCCCTATTCGTGGCAGGAAAGGGTTGTGGAGGGGGCAAGCGACTTGCCCAAGCTCACAGAGCCAGCGAGAGGTGGACGAGCCGGTCCTCAGCGCCAGATTTCGCCCCAGTCTCCGGCACAACAGGCAGAGGTCGTCCTCGTGAAATCGGACTAACCGCTGCTGATCTCTTGGAGCTGTCACTTCGCGCTGGGGGCCCTGCGGCTTTAGTCCTCTTGGGAACTCCCCCTACTCCATGCAGGGACTGTGACGAAGCCCGTTATACGGAGTGGGAAACAGGCTCTGAGAAGCCAAGAGGCTGGTCAAGGTCACCCAGGTGGACAGTGGAGGCGCCGGGACAGAGAGCCCCGACCTGAACCCCAAGGACCGGGGCCCCGATTCAAAACACCGTGTTTCCGGGACACAGAGGACACCCAGCGAGTGCTCACTGCGTGCGGGGTGCTATGCCTCCCGCTATCCACCCCTGGGCCTCCTAATCCGCATTTCATAGGCCTGGAGTCCGGAGGAAGGAAACCTGGGCAGCCAAGGGCTTGCCCGACGCGGTCTGGCCTCAGTTTCCCCTCCGCGCCGCCCACTCACAGCACTCTGCAAATCACGGCGACCCCGGCCCGGACCGACGTCTTCCTACGGGCACAGGAGCCCCACAGGCCCCAGACGCCCCTAACTGCGGACCTCAGGCCCATTCGGATCAGCGCCGAACCCACCAACTCACCTCACGCAGCCGAACCCAGGACCCGCCGACGGCTGCGCCTGCGCACCACAGCGCCGCCCGGTCCCGCCCCCCCAACTGAGACGCCTGCGCAGAAGGAGCCAGCGCCTCCTGGCTTTCATTCTGCGCAGGCGCGCCAATTATCAAGGCTGGCGTAAGGGGAAGTGACGCACTTTAGAGGCTGGGACAAGCTGGTCGTTAGGGCAACTAACCACTACGAGCGAATGGAGGCCGGAAATCAGGACTAACTTGTCCTCACGGAGAGAATGGAGTGGTGCATCATGGGACGGTGGAGGATTCTTGTGGGTTGGCTGAGTCGTCACGTGGTGCTGAGTTGGCCACGTGGTGCAGTGCGTTTGGGTACCTGGCGTCCGGAGCATCATAGACGCTCTTTGAATTCGAGCAACTGTTATTTATTTTTTTTACCTATCCATCCTCAAACAAGTGAATTATTCATTCAGTCCATCAGAGTAAAGTATAATAATTCACAGATTTTTGTTCACAGCAGGTGCCTAGTAGTCAACGAATATGCACGCCAACTATAAAGGGAAATGTTTGCTCTCATTACCTTGTATTGCGGTACACTATAAACTAGTAAACTAGTATATAAATGTACAGATTTTACTCAATGGCAAGCACTATGAAGAAAACGTGTTGTGTTGTGTTTGGGGGGTAAATTGGTTGGGATGATTAGGGAGGGTCTCTCTCCCACAGGTAAATTTGAAGAACAGGAGAAAAGCACTCCAGCTGTAGGAAGCAGCGAAAATGAAGACTAACGTAGAATTAAACTTGACGTTCTTAAGAGAGAAAAAAAATCAAGGGTGGGTAATGGGAAATTCCCTACTAAGTGACCGTCATTAGGGTTAAAGTTGCCAGAAATGTTCTCCCAATTCATTTTTATCCTACTTAAAACGCACGCACACTTAACACCTCACGGTATTTTCATTTCTTTTGCAAAAATGAAGGATAAATAAAGGAGGTGGGTTTGGGGGCATATTTAATTCTTGTTTCTTTCTGAGTGACTCAGGTGGTTCAAGGTTGATATTTTGGGGGTATTTTGCACACTGCTCCTCGTTTCCTAGGCATACGTGCATGCTCAGTCGTGACCGACTCTTTGGGACCCTACGGAGAAGGAATCAAACCTGTGCCCCCTTTAGTGAAAGTTATGTTCAGTCGCTCAGTCCTGTCCAACTCTTTGGGACCCCATGAACCGCAGCATTCCAGGCCTCCCTGCCCATCACCAACGTGAAAGAGTGGAGTCCTAGCCTCTGGACCGCCCAAGATTTTGTTTTAACCAGTGATCCCTCGGACAGGCAACTGCACTGTTTCAAAACACCTGTTGTTTGAAGTCTTGGATCCTTTTTCTGAAGCTTTCTCAACAACACTTACTTGCTTACACACATTTCTGTTTTTTAAGTAAATGTGTGTTTAATTTTATTGACCAACTGGTTTCAGCTAATGTATGTGGCGCACCTTCTTTATTCATTAGATACTTGAAGCTGGGCAGGATACAGGGAATGGGATAAGCGCCTGAGATATGGTAAGCGATCACGGATGACCTAACTTAACGGAGAAAAGTTGTAAAGCTAGACAAATACACAACTAATGTAGAAAAGAGGCTAATATAAATTAATACAGGAGCTGGAAGCCCAAGCCAACTACTTCCAGAAAGAGCCCAGAGAAAAGGCTGGGAGGCGCCAGG
Organism: Madoqua kirkii; assembly: GCA_006408675.1. Lineage (NCBI taxonomy): Eukaryota > Metazoa > Chordata > Mammalia > Artiodactyla > Bovidae > Madoqua > Madoqua kirkii. The sequence continues at coordinate 21,694 of SJYC01020725.1, forward strand.
TGTGCGGGTTTCCACGGAAACGCCTCTTCCCCGCCTCCCCGAAAGCTCCACCCTCTCACCACCGAGAGCAAATGACGGACGGGGGTGGTTCCGGCGCAGGCGCAGAGTGAGTCAGCCATCTGGAGCGCAGCCACAGGTTTTGGGCGGAGCTAGGGGGCGCAAGCGCCCTGCCCTCCAGCGCACGCGTCTCCCAGCATTCAGTGAGCGCGCGGGCGGCGGGCGCCTCGGTCTGGACGTTTGCGATCCCTGAGTGGACGGAGGCTGCCGGCCGCTGCGCGGACACGGACCAGGTGGAGGCAGGGGCCGCCGGTGCACACCCGCCAGCTATGAAACCTCCTGCAGGTACAGGCTGTCTCTTGGTGTGGCCCCGCTTGTCGGACCCGGAAGCCCTGTGCCCCTTCCCGGGGGTCTCCCCTGGGGCCTTAGAACGGACCAGTGACCCTCGAGTGACCTGGGCCCAGGCTGGGGATGGGGGTCGGCGAGCTTGGAACCCCGCTCCCTCGGTTGCCGAATGAATGATCCAGGTTTTTCAGCGCTTCACTCATTCGGCAAACTCCATTACTTCTCCTGAGGATGGGTCTGCCCTGAGGTGGACTCCGGGGAGTTCTAGACTTAGTTCCACAGCTGGACGTCCGACAGGCAAAAAGCAAGCGGGGGCTTTAGACAGTGATCGGTGCCATGGCTGGTGGTGCTTCTTTAGGGAGGGCTGTCCTGGAGGGCTTCTCGGAGGAGGTGGCATTTCATTCAGCTTGGACTTGGTGGGGAGAAGCAGCTGTCCCAGGTGGTGGGAACCGCGAGGGAGGCAAGCACACCAGTAAGACGTTTGGGGAGCAATAAGTCATTTTGGCTAGTGCACAGCTACAGGTCCCTTTTATGTGAAGCACAATGGGGCACCACAGAAGGGTTTTCCTTTAGGAGAGCTATGTCACCTGCATACCAACCGTGTTTAGGAAGTCGCCCAGGATGTTGAGTAGGGCCACCTCGAATTTTGTCTTGCCCAACCTATCCTCCCCTAGTTCTCTCTGCAGCCTATTGGAATGATGATGATAATTGTATTGATGATAATCATAATTACGGTTTTTCAGGCCGCAGGAAGGCAGGAATGTAGTCTGCTTTCTTTGGTTCAGGATTGTTAGATCAGAGACCTGGCATGTAGGTGACAGTGAATGTTTACAAACATGCCTGCTCAAAGTTTTCAAACCCTAGCTCCACCAAAAGATTTTCCTGACAATTGCAGTTCACTCAGGTCTCCCGCCTTTCCTGAGCTCCTGGAGCCTTCCTTTACCGCCAACTTGAGTGCAGACTCACAGTCCCTCTTCTGCAGTTCTTGAAATCCAAATTGTCCTGCAAAGATTTTCCCTAAGTTTGAAGCAGCCATTTGGTCGGAAAAATCTAACCTCTGTTGATTTAAGGGACTTTTTTTTTTCTCAGCTGGGGTGATTGTGTCTTCCTGTGGGACTCATGTCTGGGAATATCTGTGGTCATCATGGCTGGGGGTACTCCTGGCATTGAGTGGATGGGGACCAGGGGTGCTGCTCAACATTCCACAGTACCCAGGATGGCCCCACATAGAGAATGATCCAGCCACAAGTGTTGATAATACTGTAAAAAAAAAAAAAAAAGCTACCCAGAGACACCAAACACAGGCCTGAGCCAGCAGCTTCCTGCAAAGACACCCCCACCCTAATGTTTTAAAAAGCAGGGAGTTAAGGACCATGTGGCCTTGCACCACTCCTGCCTGCCAGAAGAGGGAATGAAGCACTGGTAGAAGGTTCCTGGAGCAGCCCCTTCTGCTTGCTTGTTAGGTGTCCTACACCCAGCTGGAGGAAAAGCCCAGGCTTTATTCATTAACTCAAGTAACTTGAGACAGGTATAGCCATTGCCAACGTACAGATGCTACAGGAACACCATCAGGGGCCTCTCTAAGAAAGGGATGTGAAAAGGAAGACTGTTATGGTAGGGTTCTGGGCAGAGGAGATAACTGTAGGAAGGCTCAGGAAACTTCTCAAAGAAAGCCTGTGTGGCTGGGCACAGAGAAATTGACCAACCAGTTGGCCAAACCTGCTGTGCTGGACCCAGCAGAGTCTGGACCAAGTAGAGCAGGGGTCAGTGAACCTGTCTGTGTAGGGCCAAGTGGTTTATACTTGGCAGGCAGGCCACACAGCTTCCTGGTCACAGCAGAATCACCTTAGCTCAGGGGCTAGACAGAAACAGTGACAGTGTTTGGCAGCCACAAATGTAGACTCTGATAAAGGGTTTGAACTTCAATCCTGAGTGGAGCCCTGAAAAGGGGACAAGACCTGACCACAGGGCGTACAGATTTCCAAAGATGGGGTGAGCACCATCTGCTAGTTCATGACATGGGAGCAGAAGTAGGCCGCTTGACTTTGAACCATCCCTATCGCTTGCTGGCTGTGGGATCAGGCTATCTCAGGGTTCCCATCTGTGACATGGGGCAACCTAGAGTGCGGAGAACAGAACTGTCTTGGAACCCAGTGAAGGCAAGTACACCACAGAACACTGCCCAAAGATTTTTAAGTGACAGCTGTCAGTAGAGACCAGACTCTCATCCAGAAAACTCTTGGTGGCGGTGGGGGGGACTGGGGGCTAGGGAAGTCTTAATTGTCAGGGCTTCCCCCTCTTTTAGAAAAGTAACAGTACACATGTCACATTCAGGGAATTTGGGGTTCCACCCTGCAGGCAGGTGTTCTTTCAGTGAAACGCAGGTGTATGCTCAGCACTGATGACTTTGGGACCTGAGTCTTCCTGCGGGGGCTGTCCTGGGCACTTTGGGGTGTTGAGCAGCATGCCTGATCCTGACGATGCAGTGGTATCACTCCCTGGTTGTGACAACCATAGTGTTCCCTGGGGGCAAGATCCCCTTATGCTTGAGGACAATTGCGCCACGTGTCCACACACAGCCCTGGGGTCTCCCCCAACCCTGTTACTCTGACCCTAATTGCTGGCTTGACACAGACTTACTGGGTGTGGGGTCTGTCTCCTGGGTCCAGCCTGCACAGGGGATGCCCTGGATGTGGCAGCGCCATGCTCGGCCGTGAACCACCTCCGGTGGGACCTGAGTGCCCAGCAGATTGCTGAGCTTACCACTGAACTCATCGAGCAGACCAAGCGCGTGTATGACCGTGTGGGCGCCCAGGAGCCCCAGGATGTGTCCTATGAGAACACGCTCAAGGCACTGGCTGACGTGGAGGTGTCCTACACAGGTGAGCCATGCCCAGACCTGGCAACGCCACCTCCTTCCCAGGGACCCAGTGGAGAGAGGCGCTGGCTGGCAGGGGACCTGGTGGGCCCTGGTCAGTGGGAGGCAGCCAGGCCTGGCTGGCTTGCACTATCCCCCGGGGCCGTGTCATCAGACCAGCTCACCTGCCAGCCTTAAAACTGGAGCCCCAAGGATTGTTTGTTTCCTCCGAGTGGCTGAACTTGGTCCCCTTTGGTTTTCTGCCCCCTGCCACTTCCTTGTGCTCTGAGTAACCTGATGCCCTGGGGCGCCCTTCTCGTCACTCTGGAGTTCCTTTCTTTCCCTCCTCTCATCCATGGGCGTCTGTCCTACAGCTTTCTGTGGTCAGACAGATCCCCAGTCCGCCTCCCAAGCCCCCTCTGCAGAGGCTGACGAGGCAGAGAACGATGAGCCAGAGAAACCCCTGTCTCTGCATCTCTGGGAAAGCTGTTTCTCTGAGAACCATCTAGAATCCCTGAACTCCAGCTGCAAGATCCTCACGTGTCCCTGATGCTGCATGATGCTGGGTGTGTCAGGCCTGGCTCACGCTCAGACTCCAGAGAGGCTCAGAGGTGGGGGCCATGGTGCAGGCAGTTGATCAAGAGCCCATAGGCCAGTTTTTCCCCCCAGTCACCTGTTGGGGTGGGGCAGACCTCAGTCTCCCCTCTCATCTCTGGCAGGAGGCTCTGGAGGCTGGTTGGTGCAAATTCCCACCTTCGCTGTGACCCTGCCAGACGAGATCCAGTCCCTCCACCCCTACTCCTGTGTCCTTTCCATCTCCCCTCAGTAGACCAAATTATTTTATTTTTTTACTTTTTTTTTTTGGCTGTGCCATGCAGCACGTGGGATCTAGTTCCTAGACCAGGGATTGAACATGTGCCCCCTGCATTGGGAGTTTGGAGTCTTAGCCACTGGACCACCTGGGAAACCCCTCCCCTTGCTTTGCTGGTGTTGGGCTGTCTGAGTACAGACCGAGCCCTGCCTGGTGCCCCTTCTCGCGCCCCCTTGGCCCAACCAGCCACCCAGACTAATCCCGCACTCTGCTGTTCTGTTGTCAGCTCAGTGCCGTCACAGCGTTCAAATCCCACATGCACGGGGGCCGCCTCTGTCCTTTTCATGGCTCGCTATCGGGCAGCTGGTGTTAGGGCCCCCTCAGACCCTGCCGTGTTTGGTCCAGTCAGCTGAGCAGGTCACTGCCTCTGGAGGGTCTGCTGTGCAGCTGACCCACCAGCCCTGGGATATTCTCAGTGGCCTGGGGCCATGGAAGCCACCAAACCGTGATGGTACTTCAGGCCCCTCTCCCCACTGCAAATTACACACTTTTGAAAAAACTGCTCTGTTGAAGGAGGCTTCCCTGATGATCTGATGGTTAGGACTCCACGCTTCCACTGCTGGGGGCGCAGGTTCAATCCCTGGTTGGGCAACTAAGTTCCTGTATACCACTCGGTGGTATAAAAGAACTATTGAGATACATTTCACATACCATGTAATCTGCCCACATTAAGCCTAGATTTCATTGGTTTTTTAGTATATTTAGCAGATACAGCCATCACCAGTATCTAATTCAGAACCTTCCATCACCCCAAAGAGGTCCCCCCTCTCCATTAGCAGTCACTTCCTGACAGTGTGAACCCACTCTGTGTCTGTGGACCTGCCTGTTCTGGACGTTTCCCATCAATGGAATCACACCCCGTGTGTCCTTCTGTGTCTGCTTCTCTTACTGAGCATCGTGTTCTCAGGGTCTGTCCCTGTGGTAGCGAGTGTCAGGCCTCTCCTCTTCATGTCTGAGTGATGCTCCCGTGTGCAGAGGCACATGTGTGTCCAGTCGTCTGCTGACAGATATCTGGGTTGTATCCACTGTTGGTCACTGTGGATCACTCTGCTATGATGATGTGTGGGCAGTTTTTTGGGTGGACAGTGTTCTGCTCCTCTTGGGTGTCCACCTGGGAGAGGGGCTGTGGGTCACATGGTGACACAGCAGAAGCGTGTTGTCTCTCAGTTGCCGCCACCCCCCCCCCCCATCTCACGCACATGGTGCGTCTTGAAGTATAAAATTGTTGATGCCCTGCAGCATGGCCATGGGCCTCCGGGGCCCTTTCTGGTGCTGAGTCCCTTCAGCCTCTCCTGGTCTCATCCTGCTCCCTGTTCCTGTTCTTCTCGGCTTGAGGTGTCCAGAGCTGAGTGCCATCCCATCTGGACCACGAGTCCCTGAGGACGATTAACCACGCTCATCTCACCCAGGGCTTCACCTGCCCATTTCCCTGCAGGGCCGTTCTCTCACCTGTACTGTCTCCCTGTTTCAGTTCAAAGGAACATCCTTGACTTCCCCCAGCACGTCTCTCCCTCCAAGGACATCCGCACGGCCAGCACAGAGGCGGACAAGAAGCTGTCGGAGTTCGATGTGGAAATGAGCATGAGGCAGGACGTGTACCAGAGGATTGTCTGGCTGCAGGTGAGTGAGGGCCAGGCCAGAATGTGGACCTCCCGGATGGGGAGGCCCCGCCCCCCAGCTTCATGAGGTGGGCAGAGCCCTGCAGGGGGCAGTGGGGCTGTTTCACCACAGCGGACAGCATTAGAGACGTGACAGAACAAGCAGGAGGGAGGAGAAGCGTGCAAGGCCTTCCCACGTGCACATGTCATTTCACATCCCTGACCTTGCTGGGGTCACCTCAAGGGGACATCCCATCTCCCACATGAGGTGAAGGGACCAATGACAGGTGTGTGCATTTCCTGCCTCCCTGGCGGTGCCGGCCGAGCACTGCTGCCCACATCAGGGTACTGCAGGTGCTTCTCGCGTGGCTGGTGGGTGGTTTGTAGAACCTGCCAGACATGTCCACCTTGGGACCAAGAAGGCCCTGGGGTATTTTGTGCAGACTCGGGAGTGGGGGCCTCAGAAAGCACAGGCAATGTTAAACTGAAGTGTTTATTGAGACCATTGTAGGTTCACATGTAGTTGTAAGAAATGATTCAGAGAGGTCCCAGTTGAGCTTTGCCCAGCTGTCCCTGAAGTCCCATTTTGTGACAGGTCAGTGTCACAGCAAGGTTCTAACATTGACACAGCTGCCCCATCACCCATTGCCCTGGAGAGGCCCCCAGTAGCTTTGGTTTGGGGCCGTCCCCAGTCATGCAAGGTCCTATATGGACTTGTATCTGGTTCCCTGGGTCAGTGCTCGGGCCTGCAGTGCTGAGTCCTGCGATAGCTCCTTTGTTAGGAAGTTTCGCTTTTCAGGAAAACTGTAAACTCTGTTCCGGCACGACTGCACTATCCTATATTCCTTCCAGTGATGATGTCCTGCTTCTCCACTGCCTCGCAGGCATTTGGCACTGTCTCTGGTTTTCTTGTTCCAGGAGAAGGTCCAGAAGGACTCGCTGAGACCCGAGGCATCAAGGTACCTGGAGCGACTAATCAAACTGGGCCGGAGGAATGGGCTACACCTGCCAGAGGAGACACAGGAGGTGAGAGCCTAGCCTGTGATGGCCCTCATCCCCAGGGCTCAGGGCCCAGGACAGCCAGTTCTGTCCTCAGCCCCCCTCCTCCTTGTTCCTGAACCCAAGCTGGTCAGTTTCTGTTCTGAAAATCAGAGGGACTCTGAATGAACAGTTTAGGTCCCTTAAGATGGCCAAAGCTTAGATTCCCCAGGGCTATGAGAGTGGTGGTCTCTATGGGGCACCCCTGCTTCCAGGTCCTTCACTGATCATTGGGAAGCAAGAACAGGGGGCTAGGATCTAGGCTTCAGATATCTGAGCTCAGCACAACCCCTTGGGGGCCCCAAATCTAGAACCCCCACTCTTTCCATTCCCTTGGACTCTCACAACAGTCTTCTTCCATCAGAAAATCAAGAGCATCAAGAAGAAGCTGAGTCTCCTGTGCATTGACTTCAACAAGAACCTGAATGAGGACACGACCTTCCTGCCATTCACACGCGAGGAGCTGGGTGCGTGCGGGTGCACAGGGCGATGGGTGGGGGAGGGGAGCATTCCCTGGGAGGGCCTTCTTCACCGTGGGCAGTCCGGGAGTTTGGAGCGCAAGGTCCTGGATCCTTCCTTGGGAAGGCCTGGGGTCTGTCTGCTAAGATTCTGCCTTACCCTATTCTGTGAGGTATGATCCTTTAACCTCATGGTGTCCTCCCAGTCTGGCTGTGTCTGGGGGCTTGAAGGCCTGGGGCCTGGGAGGTTTTCTCAGCTTCTACCGTCTTCCCCAAATGCCTTATTTTGAAAACTTGGCGCCTGTGGGAAAGTGGCGAGAATAGTACCAGGGAGACCCCATGCGTGCCCCGGGCCTGGCCTTCCTGTGTGTGTGCAGTTCTGTGCTGGGGCCTCCAGACCCGTCACCAGGGATGGTGCCTCCTGTGCCCCCAGGTACAGGCCCTCTTGGGATGAGATCCCACCCATCCTGATGACTGGCTTTACATTTCTGGTCCCAGTCAGCTCAAGTTAAGCCTCACTTTCCATTCTGACCTCTCCAGATACCTTCCCTGTTGACAGATTTGTTTCCGTTTTACCCACACTGACAATTTCGCAGAATCCAGGCAGATGGGCAATGGCCTGTGAGCCCTGCCCGAGGGTCTGATGGGCTGTCACATACGCTGTGATACTGCCTGGGCCTCTCATCAGTAGGGTCTCAGGGACACAGATGTGCTCTGTCCTGAGCAGCAGCTTCAGGTCCATCACACTGACCCCTGCTGCTCTGACTTTTTGTCCCCACTGTTGTGTCCCAGGAAGCAAGGCCCATGTGGCTCCGAAGGTTCTCAGGCCAAAGGGCCATCCCGGGCCTCTGGAGTCCCCTGTGCTATGGGGCTGCTTTTCTGCCCACTGTCCAGCCCAGGGCCCGGCTAGTTCGGCCTGGCCTCCTGGGCAGGAATGTGAACCCCCAGCGTGTGGAACAGCCACTCAGAGCCCCGGTGACTGGTCTCACAGGGCTGGGATGGCAGCTGGACATGTGTGGCCGCCTGGCAGGGTCACATGACCCTGAGCAGGCGCCATGCCGGGTCATTTCTCTGGGTTGCGAAAGGCTTTGGAGAGTCACTTTACAGGAATGTAGGTAGTGTGCTGTGCCTCTGTTTTCTTCCCCACCCCAGCCTCTAGAGAGAGTCATGTATACATGTATAAAACCCTATATTCTTTCTCTAAGTCCCCATCCTGAGGCTAAACTGACTTCCACCCGGCATCGCCTCTGTAGTATTGGCTGTTTTCCCCTCATGATCAGTCATTTCTCCCAAGAATCCTGATGGCTCCAGCTCCTCGCAGTCACCGGCTCGTGTCCTGTCTCTGTCTTAGTGGCTTTCCTCCCACATGTCAGAGCTAGCCCCCCACAGCCCCGGCCCTGTCCTTGCATCCACGGGCTTCCGGGCCCTGGTCTGTCCACTGGGGGTGTCCTTGCTGTCCTCACTTTTAGATGCTCATTGTCCCAGTTTGGCCCCTTCAAATGGACGCGTCTCTGTAATTCTTGAAGCACCTGTTAGACATGGGCTGAGCTGGGCTTGCTGTGTCCTCGCCCTGGCTGGCCCCAGCAGGGTGGTCGGAACTGAGGTCTGGCTGCCAGGGAGCTGTTGCTCCTGGGTCCCTCAGTCACCCAGAGCTGGGAAAACCATCTGGCAGGTTCTACCTCCTGCTGTGGCCTCTCACCTAGGAAGGACGTGGGAGGAGGCGGCAGTCCACGCTGTCCCAGGTTGGCACCTGTTCTGGGGTGCAGGCCGACCTGGGGTGACAGGACATAGCTCCACCTCCCCCTCCCTGAGGGCATCCTGAGGGAGCAGAGCTCTGAGGTGGGAGAGCCCTCAACATTGCTCCTCTGGGTGCAGACGCGTGCAGAGGGCATGGGGAAGCCCAGCTTGCCATTGTATTCCTCACCTCCCATCGCAGGGGCTTCCACCCCTCCCACCTCAGCTGAGCGGCCTGCCAGTCCCCTCAGAGGCCCCACTTTGGCCCCCACAGGAGGGCTCCCTGAAGACTTTCTAAATTCACTGGAGAAGACTGAGGATGAGAAACTGAAGGTCACGCTCAAGTACCCGCACTACTTTCCCCTCCTGAAGAAATGCCACGTGCCTGAGACCCGGAGGAAAGTGGAGGAGGCCTTCAACTGCCGGTGCAAGGAGGCAAGGAGCCATGCCACTGCGCAGTGCCCAGCTGAGCCCAATCTCAGCCTGCCCTCTCAGCACCCCTGGGTCTGGCTCAGCCCCAAGGCCTGTTGAGTCTGCCAGTCCCAGGGCTGGCCTGGATGGGAGGGGTTGGCACTTCCCTCTCCTGGCCATGGACTTGACTGGGGCAGTCCTGGGTTAGGGCCTTGGTGCTGTGGAGATGGCACCGCTGGCCACCAGCTCCCGGCCCCTCATCTTCTGGACGTTCTCTGACAGCCTCCAGGTGTAGTTAGGTTTCCTGTTCTGTTGTGAGCAGGCCTATTTCTCCTTGTAAATGAACCTGGTCAATGTCACTCTGTGTCTGTCCCACAAGCTGGGGAGGCTGAGTGAAGCCATCAGGTGCTAGCAGAGCCCTGAGCCCAGGGAGGCCCCGTGGGTTATAAAGACCATGTTACGACAGGACCAAGTGCAGAGAAATCTGGGCAGTGGGAGTTGGATGGAGGGTCGTGGGGGCATTAGCCATGGCTGCCAGGAACCTGAGAGCCTTCCTGCGGACACCTGGCCTATGGCTCCAGTGCTACCTTCTATCTGTTCTTCTGTGGGCTCTAGGAGAACTGCGCTATTCTCAGGGAACTGGTGAGGCTGCGGGCTCAGAAGTCCCGTCTGCTGGGTTCAGCACGCACGCCGACTATGTGCTAGAGATGAACATGGCCAAGACCAGCCAGGTGGTGGCCACTTTCCTAGGTAACCCCGCCCCCTCGCCCCAGGTGCCTAAGGGGAGGTGTGAGGGCTGATGGCCACCTCAGCTGGACGAGGTGCTGCCTGCGAGCCCCGCTCTATCCACCCTTGGGGGTCCCATGTGAGATGAGTGGTGGGGGTTGGGGGCGGCCCAGGGAGGTAGCTGAGCCTCACACAACCCCCATTGCCCACAGATGAGCTGGCGCAGAAGCTGAAGCCACTCGGGGAGCAGGAGCGGGCAGTGATCCTGGAGCTGAAGAGGGCGGAGTGTGAGCAGCGCGGCCTGGCCTTCGACGGGCGCATCAACGCCTGGGACATGCGCTACTACATGAACCAGGTGGAGGAGACGCGCTACCGTGTGGACCAGAATCTGCTCAAGGAGTACTTTCCCATGCAGGTGGTGACCCGTGGGCTGCTGGGCATCTACCAGGAGCTCCTGGGCCTCAGCTTCCAGCTGGAGGAGGGCGCTGCTGTGTGGCACGAGGATGTGGTGCTCTATGCCGTGCGGGATGCAGCCTCGGGCAAGCTCATCGGCAAGTTCTACCTGGACCTCTACCCCCGGTGTGTGCACGGGGGACCCGTCAGCTGGGCTGGGCTGGGCTGGGCTGGGCTGGGCACCCTCTCCGCCCACCCCCAGCAGTCAAGACTGACCCCACGCCCCCGGTCCCCACCCAGGGAAGGCAAGTATGGCCACGCAGCCTGCTTTGGCCTGCAGCCAGGCTGCCTACGGAAGGACGGGAGCCGCCAGATCGCCATCGCTGCCATGGTGGCCAACTTCACCAAGCCCACGCCCGATGCGCCCTCCCTGCTGCAGCATGACGAGGTGGAGACCTACTTCCACGAGTTTGGCCATGTGATGCACCAGCTCTGCTCCCAGGTAGGTGTGGGGGAGCAGAGGGCAGGGCCTGGTGGTCTCTAGGCAGGTTGGTACCAGCTTCCATCCCTGAACCCCATGCACTGGATGTGTGAACAACAGCAAGGGATGTCCTCGTGGCTCCGGAAGCTGGGAGCCCTGGGTAAAGGCATAATCAGAACCAATTCCCTGTGTCTTAAGTCCCAGGGGTCAGCCCTCAGCCTGAGAGCCGTGTTCACACGAGCTGCCCCGGAGTGTGAGGGACAGTTCAGAACAGCTCACCAAGCTGTGTGGCCATCCCCGTGCCCTGTTCTGGGAATTTTCCATCACCCCAAAAATGTCCCTCACACACCTTAGCTATCATTACCCAAAACCCCTCCCCGCCAGCCCCTGACAACCAGGAACCCACTCCCTGTGTCTGCGGATCTGCCTGCTCTGGATGTTTCCCGTCAGTGGAAAGGTCCCATCACACCCTGTGTGTCCTTCTGTGTCTGCTCCTCTCACTGAGCGCCGTGTTCTCAGAGTCCGTCCACATGGTAGTGAGTGTCAGGGCTTCTCTCCATCTCATGGCTGAGGGATGCTTCCGGGTGTGGAGGGACCTCTGCTGCTATATTTCTGAGCAGAATCTTTTGACTTTGAAGTTGTTAAATGTTTCCTCGCACGTTTTGCAGATTCTTCTCTAACTCAAGACACAAAGAGTTTCTTCTAAATTTTTCTGCTGTAAGTTTAGTAGTTGAGCTCTTCATTTTGGTGTTACTGTCTATGGTGTGAGGGTGGGGGTCTCCCAGCCCTCGCCCCCACCACCTTTAGCCCCCTTCATGCCCCTCTCCTTGTGCAGCTTCCTCGTGATCCACTCAGGGATGACTTGCTGTGCCTAGAGCACTCCTCTGCCAGTGACCCTCATGGCTCCCTCTCGACCCTCATGTCTTTCTCAGTATAGCTGATTCTCAGTGTTAAGGCAGTTCTGTGCTATAAAGTTGCTGTGAATGTGGAGGGAGCGGTTACTGAGCCACCACCCCTGCAGACAGTGCAGAGCCAGGTTCCTGTGAGTCTTTGTCACCCGTTTTCAGGACTGATCCTCACTTAGCTTCATGTGCTCTGTATTTCTTTTTAATGACAGCTGGTGTGATACCAGCTGTTGGTTCAGTCATGCTGAGCCCCTGGCTGGCAGGGCTGTGACCCTCACCTGGACAAAGCTCATCTGACACTTGCACTATCTCCATGAGCACCTCACCGCCTTCTCGCTCCCCAGACACTGGATAGCACTTCAGCCCTACACTGGGGTCGCTGCCTAGAGCAGAGAAATCACCCCCGACACATGGGGCAGTCAACAGACTGTGAGAAGGACGCTTGTTTGCAGTTGGTGCTGGAACCCAAAGACAGGGGTTCAGTGACCCAGGTGCCAGTGGCATCTGACTGCCTCCCTGGGTCCCAGGAAGAACGTGTCAGGTCACTCAGCCCAGCTGGCCCTGTGTCTGCTAGGCCTGGGTTCCAGCCATACTGCCATCAGGTACTATGTCTTCAGGAAGAATGTCAAGATGCAGGAAAAAGAAGAAAGGAGCTCCTGCCGTTGCTGGCCACCTAGATCTACTGCGTCTAGGGCTCTGTGGGTGGGGAGGGGCAATGTGGCCTGCTGGATGGTAGGCTCTCTGCCTCCCTGTGTGCCGGGTTGGTCGGGGTCTGGGTCCTCCTACAGTTCCCCCCTGCCACCCCCCACAGGCCGAGTTTGCCATGTTCAGCGGGACACATGTGGAGCGGGACTTTGTGGAGGCTCCGTCACAGATGCTGGAGAACTGGGTGTGGGAGGCAGAGCCTCTGCTCCGGATGTCCCAGCACTACCGCACGGGCAGCTCCATCCCCCAGGAGCTGCTGGACAAGCTCATCAAGTCCCGCCAGGCCAATACAGGTGCGATGGGGGAGGAATGAGCCACCCAGACCCCAAACACCCAGCGCCCCACCGCCTTCCTCCCTTCCCCCCGGGGGAAGGGGCATGGACACACACCCAGCACCCCATCTCCCCACCCCCACCTTCTCCCAGGTCTCTTCAACCTGCGCCAGATCGTCCTGGCCAAGGTGGACCAGGCTTGCACACGCAGACAGCCGCAGACCCGGCCAAGGAGTACGCCCGCCTGTGCCAGGAGATCCTTGGGGTCCCTGCCACGCCAGGTAGCCATGCTCCAGCTGGGCACCCTAGGGGTCAGGGTGGTGGCCACTGCCCAGGTGGGGAAGGTCATCTAGTGACGTGGGTACTATGAAGTGGGTACTGTTTGACAGGCTTCAGCCAAGGCCCAGGAGGAGCTGCTGACCTCTGGGCTCATCCAACCACAGTCCTTGGGCCTGTTGCTCCAGCTGTGGTGCATGGGGCCCACGGTGGGCTGGTGGTTCTGCGCATGCTTTGTGAAAAGCCCAGGGGGTCAGGAAAGGGTTTGTACCCAGATGTATGAGTAGTGGAGGTTTGAATGTGGGTGTTGGTGTATACATGACGTTCACTCCTATGTGGGCCTCTAAGACGTCAGAGAGTGCGGTAACCAGTGCGCTCCCCACTGTCCTCGGTGAGCCCTGACTCATCAGAGTCTGAGCAGCCAACCTTGTAAGGTGCTCTAGGTGAACCCTTGTGAGCTTGAGCAGAAAGTGGGCAAAGACTTATTTTTCTCTGTGAGTTGCCCACGAGACCCCCATTTTCTAGAAGTGTTAGACCAGTTCCCCTCCTGTGGCCTGGGCCTCAGACAGGGCTGCTTTGAGGCCCTTCTCTCGGGAAAAATCCTGCGGGGGCCCAGGGGCCATGACCAGAGCCTCTCTGCGTCCATCCTAGGCACCAACATGCCTGCAACCTTCGGCCACCTGGCAGGTGGCTATGACGCCCAGTACTATGGCTACCTATGGAGTGAGGTATATTCTGCCGACATGTTCCACACGCGCTTCAAGCAGGAGGGTGTCCTGAGTGGCAAGGTGAGAGGCCAGCCTGGGCTCCTTGGCCCTGAGGGCTGCTGCCCCCCCACACCCCCAAACTGGGTGTCCTTCCTCCCTGGTGATCCCGAGGGCCCCTCGGAGCCAGGGAGGGGTGCGCAACCCTCCTCCAGCCCTGCGCCCTCTTGGCAGGTCGGCAGGACTACAGAAGCTGCATCCTGAGGCCGGGCGGCTCCGAGGACGCCAGTGTCATGTTGAAGCTCTTCCTGGGTCGTGACCCCAAGCAAGACGCCTTCCTCCTGAGCAAAGGGCTGCAGGTGGAGGGCTGTGAGCCACCAGCCTGCTGATGGCACAGGGCTCTGGCTCCCCACCTTGGCCGGCCTGGCCGCGTGCTACCTGCCCAGGTGCCTTAGTGCCCAGTCGGGGCAGGTGCGGGACTCCAGCCCAGGGACGGGGCAGGGGAGGGGTTGCGTGTCCCTCCTCCCCGCCCCACCCAGTCCCTGTGTCCCCATTGGCCCACCTGGGCTGAAACGTCTCCTCTTGGAGGTGTCTGGAAAGTCTCCTGTCTTTGTTGCACTAATGCAGCCCTTTCCTGGGAGTTTCCCTAGTTAAAAAACAGTTCTTCGAAATGCAGCCATTAAAAACAAAAAAAGACTCAGTCCTGATCTCTGCCTGCCTCCCTCCCACTGCAGCAGTTCTGTGGCTAATTTTTTGTTTTTTTGTTTGTTTGGAGTTTTTTGGTCTCGCCTTAAGGCATGCAGGATCCTAGTTCCCCAACCAGGGATTGAACACATGTCCCCTGCTTTTGAAGCAGAACGTTAACCTCTGGACTGCCAGGGAAGTCCCTGATCCAGTATAGACGGGCAAGACAGGGAGAGGGTCCAGCCTGGGCTGGGTAGTGGAGCTCTGGGTTCAAGCCTCAGGGTTAAGCTGTCGGGTGAGTAGGGCCTCCTGGGAGACCCACCTCAGCTGGGCTGAGCACAGGTGGCCACTGGCCAGTGCACTGCCCTCATCCACACATTCTGCTGTCCTGAACTGTCCCCACTCTTGGGGACCCCTCCATGCCAGAGGGAGTCAGGGGCCCCAGGTTAAAGCAAGTCATGTGGGTCATCTCCCCAGCCAGAGGGTTCAGCCCAGACATTGACAGGTAGTCCAGTTGAGGCTGGTGCTGTCAGGCCCATGGTTTTTGTTGAAGCAGTTTGGGGAAAGAAATTCTATTTTTCCCCAGACTTGGACTTAGAGAGTATGAGCTGTCAGGCAAACAGAGCTGTCCTTAGACAGAGGCCACTCAGCACAAAGGAGCCCACACCATGAGGGCAGGCCTCCCTAGGACCCCATCGCCACCCCACACTTGGCACTTTGAGACACTAGATCCCCTCTCCTGCTTAAGTCAGCTTGGGCAGACATTTGTCACCTGCAAGCCAGAATGCGTCCTTGACCACATCTCAAGAGATCCCAACTGAGATGTGGCACAGCCGAGGCTGGGCCTGGCAGAATGCCCCACCTTGTAGGAGCCTCCAAGGACCTACCCAGGTCCCTGCCTGCTTGGCTCAGGGCTATGGCAGAGATATAGGGAGGAGAGGTGGTCCTGGTCTAGGGGGACACAGGGCAGCACCTGCCCATGACTGCCCAGGCTCCTAGCCTCGAGTCTCAGAACAAACACCACATTTGGAAGGGTGTGTATATTAAAAGTATATCACATGTCTGCCATGGTGAATATCCCCACTCTTGGGGATGCCTCCATGCCAGAGGGAGTTGGGGGCCCCAGGTTAAAGCAGGTCATGTGGGTCATCTCCCCAGCCACAGGATTCAGCCCAGACATTGACAGTACAGTTGAGGCTGGTGCTGTCAGGCCCATGATTTTTGTTGAAGCAATTTGGGGAAAGAAATTCTGTTTTCTCCCCAGACTTGGAACTTGGAGAGTATGAGCAGCAAACAGGCCTAGCTCAAGGCCTGGACAGGCAGGGGGTAAGGGGATGAGTAGCCTTGGCTACCACCTTCCTGGGATTCAAGTTTGAGTGTGCTCAGGCGCTCAGTCATATCTGTGACCCCATGGACTGTAGCCCACCAGGCTCCTTTATCCGTGTAAATTCTTCAGGCAAGAATTGCCTCTTCAGGCAAGAATGGTTGCCATGCCTTCCTCCAGGCTGCTCAGCTGTTGTGGCTGCAGAGGCTGTCTGACCCCAGTAGGAAAGTGAAGAGGGAAGGGTTTAGAGATAGCCCGGGGCCTTTCCACCTGCTTCTGTCTCCATGCCCCCCCCCGCCCCCCCGCACCGTCCCTCCCTTCAGGCCCCTACTCCAGTGTCTCTTCATGTCCTGTTAAGGGAGATGAAGAATTTCCTCCTTGAAAGGGTAGTTTGAGTTGGTTATTTTGTTACTCATAGCTGGAAAGTACAACCAAGCACTTTTGAACATTTTATTGATCACCTAAAGGAACTGACCCAGAGTTATGCATCCAAAGAGGGTCAGAAGTCAGGTTTGATAAAAGCTGCTCCAAACCTTGTATATCTGCTGAGTGAAAGGTAAAGAATGAAAAAGACAATTGACATGATCATTACCAAAATGATACATTTCATAGGCAGAAGGCATTGGATCTCCTTCAGTGAATCTCTGCACATAACTTTGATTTAAAAATTCAATGTATTCAATCATATCTATATATAATTGTATATATATAATTCTTTTTGGCTGTACCATGTGGCATGCAAGATCTTTTAGTTCCCTGGCCAGGGATCAACCATGCATCCTGCATCGGAAGCAGAGTCTTAACCACTGAACCACCAGGGAAGTCCTCCCTAACAGTTTTCTGATGGACTCAATACCCAGTTAGAACATAGATACATTTTGTTGTTGTTATTTAGTCCCTAAGTCATGTCCAACTCTTTGGTGACCCCACAAACTAGCCCGCCAGGGTCCTCTGTCCATTGGATTTCCCAGGCAAAAATACTGGAGTGGGTTGCCATTTCCTCCCCCAGGGAATCTTCCCAACCCAGGGGTAGGACCCAAGTCTCCTGCTTCACAGGCAGATTCTTTACCACTGAGCCACCAGGAAAGCCCAGATGTATTTTACTACAGGGTAGAACAATTATTGGGCTTCCCTGGTGGCACTAGTGGTGAAGAACCCGCCTGCCTATGCAGGAGATGAAAGAGGGGTTCGATTCCTGAATCGGGAAGATCCTCTAAAGGAGGGCATGGCAACCTACTCCAGCATTCTTCCCTGGAGAATCCCTTGGACAGAGGAGCCTGTGGGCCACGGTCCATGGGGTCACAAGAGTCGGACATGACCAGGGATTTAGAAAGTACACCTGCAAAACAGTTTTTAATCAGCACCCTGTCTCATTCTGTATCATGTTTCAGCACTTGGACAGCTCCCAGTTCATTGCTGCACTTCTTGTGTGCTGTTCCTGTCTGAGAGTTTCGGCTTCTTAAGTCAAGCTGACTGCATTCATGTTCCATGACATTGCAGAAATAGGGAATTCCTGATTAGGGATTAGGTAGGGTTAATGGGTTTGCAGGAAGTCTTTTTGCTGAGCGAATAAAAGAACAATCAGTATAAGAGTAAAGGAATATGGCACTGTAAGTCCAAGACATTTTATTGGATGGTTGGGGAAGGTTTGTGGTGGTTGGAGATAGTGTATCTGCAGGTGCCTACCTGTTTGATTGGAAATCTCCCTACATGGGCGACTGATGTAGTTGAAAGAGCAGACGAGTTTCCCTAACTGAGGGGTCTTCATGAACCCAGAACCTCAGCTCTAGCTGCACACAGAGTGGAGAATCAGAAAAAGAAGTTTTGTCAATAAATATGCCTTATTAGCAGCAAATGAAGTACCTATGGATTACAGGGATAATGATAGTGGCTCTTAATCTTTGTATTTAGAATGATATATATTTTTAAACATTTATTTGGCTGCACGAGGTCTTATTGCAGCATGCAGGATCTTTTTGTTGCAGCATACAAGCTTAGTTGCCCCATGGCATGTGGGCTTTTAGTTCCCCAACCAGGAATTGAATCTCCATTTCCTGCATTGGAAGACGAACTCTCAGCCACTGGCCTACCAAGGAAGTCCTTATTATTTTGAACTAAGCAAGGCTTCCCTTGTGGGTCAACTGGCAAAGAATCTGCCTTAAATGTAGGAGACCTGGGTTCGATCCCTGGGTTGGGAAGATTCCCTGAAGAAGGGAAAGGCTACCTACTCCAGTATTCTGGCCTGGAGAATTTCATGGACTGTATAGTCCACGGGGTCGCAAAGAGACACGGCTGAGCAACTTTCACTTCACACTGGCCAGCAGCATTCCAGCTGCAGGAAGAACAGGACCTTCAGTCCTGAAGGAGGAATCCAGGCAGCACACCTTCTGTGTCATGGGCTAAGCCTGGAAAAGTCAGTTTGAAAAAGGGGCTGAAAAATCATCCAGCACATTGTCTGAAATCATTCAGGACCCTATAACAAATGACCATGGACTTGGTTTCACCAACAATGTGCTTTTCACCATTCTGGAGGTTGCAAGTTTTAAGAATATATTACCAACTTATATTAATATGTTAACCGTGGTAGTTTTATTATTTAATAGAATACTATTGACATAAATCTAGGGAATTCCCTGGTAGCACAGTTGGTAAAAAAATCTCTCTGCAGTGCAGGAAACCTGGGTTGATCCTTGGGTAAGGAAGATCCCCTGGAGAAGGAAATGGCAACTCCAGTATTCTTCCCTGGAAAACCCTATGGACGAAAGAGCCTGGCAGGCTACAGTCCATGCAGTCACAAGAGTCAGACACAATTTAGTGATTAAACCACCACCACAACATAAATCAATATATTAATATTACTAATAAATAAACTATCATCAAAACAATAATTTTACTATATAGTGGCCTATACACTTACTAATGTGTTAATGAATAAAGCTAATAATGTTATTATTGTTTTATTGGCAAATCTACGTCTCAGGCATAGTGCCTACTGAATTTTCGCCCTTATTTGTTTTTTAGGCCATGCCACGCGGCATATGGGCCCCAGTACCCCGACCAGGAATCAAACCTGTGACCCCTGCAGTGGCAGCGGGGAGTCCACTAGACCGCCACTCGATTTTCTTCCTTAGTGAAGAAATTTGTGCCTGCGCCTGAGCTGCTCCAGGAGTGCGCGTGTGCAACTGGTATGTGAGGACGTCCTCTGAGGCCGGCGGTATCTCAATCCTGAGGAACACCGCCCGCCCATAGAGGGCGCTGTAACTCAACTTGGCTGCCTCCAGGGGACAGAGACGCAGGATCGCGCCCGGAGCCTTCTGGGACTTGTAGTTCATGGCCTCGTGGTGCGCAAGCGCACTGCCGAATGCGTCGTGGGCGCGCGTCCCCGGTCGACAACGGCGGTGTGAGTTAACTGGGGTTGCCGATGGGGGGCGCGGGCAGGCCGGGTGCTGACGGGTCCCCGGGTCATTCTGCACTGAGCGCCTCTTCCGCGGCGGAACTCGGGTAGACTAGGCTTGCGCTGTGGGTTACCTTCGCCCACACCTGGAACCGCAGCACCCGGGCATCTTTCATCCGGGTCGCGCAGACAGGATGCGGCCCTCGAGCCTGGCCCCCGAGCCTGTGCCTTAATTAGGCTATCAGGAGTCGGGACGGGGTCTGGGAAGGGGTCCCAAGCAGGAGGGATGACCTGGACTGTTACCCTTGGGTTTGCTCCACCTGTCACACTGCAGAAGCAAAGGAGAGTCAGAGAAGTCGGGCGGCTTGCACCTGCCCTGTGAAACAGTCCAGCACTTACCCTGTGAAAATACCCCTGCACGACAGGTCCGTGGGGGCAAACTCTGCTGTGAGGTAAATGGAGCTCTCAGAGGCCTAATGTTACACGGACTGAACCGAACGTCTAGACTCCTGCACGTAGACTCATTGGGCGCTTGGGCAAACCCAGAGGGGAGGTCTCACTTTGGGTGGTTCTGCCCTCTTGGAGGGATGATACTGGGCAGTGTCAGAGGCCGTCTGTGGTTGTCGGGACCTGGGGGCTCCTGGCATGGAGGGGATGGAACCAGGGATGCTGCTTCACAGTCCACAATGCCCAGGACGCCCCCTCAGAGAACAATCCAGCCCCAGTCTAGGTGTCAAGGAGGAAAGACCCTGGCTTAGCCTTAGCATTGTGATTCCAATGAGACGCTATCAAGGGTCTACTTCAGTGATACCCAGACACCCCTGCTCAGGAATGAGGTCGCAGCCGAACATTCTGCCAATCCTCCTGTTCCTGGGGTGGATTGCATTTTTCCCTGCCAGGAAGCCCTCATCAGCCCTTTCTTGTGGAGAATGGACAGAGTTTCAGTGGTTTGAACCCTGAAAGGGAAGACCTTGAGGCAGGTGCCAGAGGCCTAGGTAAATAAGGGCCAAATGGGGTCACTGACATCAACCACAAGGGAGGGGGAATCCCTTGAACCACCCAAGGGTGGGAGTGGATTGGTTGAAAGAGCTTGAAAGGGATAGGGAGTCCTGAACTCATTACCATCAGATGCAATTTAAAGTCCCAAGAGCAGATAGATCAAGATGTCACAGGGCTCTGGTCCCCCTGAAGCCTCCAAGGTAGGATCCTTTCTGCTTCTTCCAGCCTCCAGTGGTGGCCATCAGTCCTTGGTGTCTCTTGGCTTGTGGCCGCATCACTCCAGTCTCTGCCTCTTTTGTCCCATGGCCTTCTCCCTGTGTGTTTCTCTTTTAAAAACATATTTTTATTTTTCTGGCTGCACTAGGTCTTAGTTGACGCATTCAAGATCTTTAATTGTACATGTGGGATCTAGTTCCCTGACCTGGGATCAAACCCAGGCCCCCTACGTTGGAAGTGTGGAGTCTTAGACATTGGATCACCAGGGAAGTCACATGTATATTTTTTCCCCATTAAAAATCTTTATTTATTTATTTTTGTCTGTGCTGGGTCTTCATTG
Organism: Madoqua kirkii; assembly: GCA_006408675.1. NCBI lineage: Eukaryota > Metazoa > Chordata > Mammalia > Artiodactyla > Bovidae > Madoqua > Madoqua kirkii. Next base: position 42,422 of record SJYC01020725.1, read on the forward strand.
CTATGCATGGGCTTTCTCTAGTTGTGGTGAGTGGTGGCTACTCTTCGTTGTGATATGCAAGCTTCTCATTGTGGTGACTTCTCTTGCTGTGAAGCATGGGCTCTAGGGTGAGTGGGCTTCAGCAGTTGTGGCACACAGGCTCAGTTGCTCTGAGGCATGTGGAATCCTCCTGGACCAGGGATGGAACCTATGTTCCCTGCATTGGCAGGCAGACTTCCAACTACTGGACCACCAGGGAAGTTTCAGCATTTAAACTCTCAGTTGTGGCATGTGGGATCTAGTTCCCTGACCAAGGATCGAACCTGGGTCCCCTGCATTGGGAGCACAGAGTCTTAATCACTGGACCACTAGGGAAGTCTGTGTGTCTTTTTTAAAGACACCAGTCATATTGCATTAGGACACTATCTACCCCAAAATGACCTCAGTTCAGTTCAGTTCAGTCGCTCAGTCGTGTCCAACTCTTTGCAACCCCATGGACTGCAGCATGCCAAGCCTCCCTGTCTATCACCAGCTCCCAGAGCTTACTCAAACTCATGTCCATTGAATCAATGATGCCATCCAACCGTCTCATCCTCTGTTGTCTCATTCTCCTTTCACCTTCAATCATTCCCAGCATCAGGGTCTTTTCAAATGAGTCAGTTCTTTGCATCAGGTGGCCAAAGGATTGGAGTTTCAGCTTCAGCCTCAGTCCTTCCAATGGATATTCAGGACTGATTTCCTTTAGGATGGACTGATTGGATCTCCTTCCTGTCCAAGGGATTCTCAAGAGTCTTCAGCACCACAGTTCAAAAGCATCAATTCTTCGGTGCTCAACTTTCTTTATAGTTCAACTCACATCCATACATGACTATTGGAAAAACCAAAGCTTTGACTAGATGGACCTTTGTTGGCAAAGTAATGTCTCTGCTTTTTAATATGCTGTCTAGATTGATCATAACTTTTCTTCCAAGGAGCAAGCATCTTTTAATTTCATGGCTGTAGTCACCATCTACAGTGATTTTAGAGCCCTCCAAAATGAAGTCTGTCACTATTTCCATTGTTTCCCCATCTATTTGCCATGAAGTGATGGGATCCGATGCCATGATCTTAGTTTTCTGAATGTTGAGCTTTAACTTTTTCACTCTCCTCTTTGCTTTCATCGAGAGGCTCTTTATTTCTTCTTCACTTTCATCCATAAGGGTGGTGTCATCTGCATATCTGAAGCTATTGATATTTCTCCCAGAAATCTTGATTCCAGCTTGTGCTTCATCCAGCCCAGCATTTCTCATGATGTACTCTGCATAAAAGTTAAATAAGCAAGGTGACAATATACAGCCTTGATGTACTTACTCCTTTCCTGGTTTGGAACCAGTCTGTTGTTTTATGTCCAGTTCCAACTGTTGCTTCTTGACCTGCATAAAGATTTCTCCAGAGGCAGGTCAGGTGGTCTGGTATTCCTATCTCTTTCAGAATTTTCCACAGTTTGTTGTGATCCACACAGTCAAAGGCTTTGGCATAGCTGATAAAGCAGAAGTAGATGTTTTTCTGGAACTCTCTTGCTTTTTTGATGACTCAGCGGATGTTGGCAATTTGATCTGAGGTTCCTCTGCCTTTTCTAAATCCAACTTGAACATCTGGTAGCTCATGGTTCATGCACTGTTGAAGCCTGGCTTGGAGAATTTTGAACATTACTTTGCTAGCATGTGAGATGTGTGCAATTGTGCGGTAGTTTGAGCATTCTTTGGGATTGGAATGAAAACTGACCTTTTCCAGTCCTGTGACCACTGTTGAGTTTTCCAAATTTGCTGGCACATTGAGTGCAGCACTTTCACAGCACTGTCTTTTAGGATTCGAAATAGCTCAACTGGGATTCCATCACCTCCACTAGCTTTGTTCATAGTGATGCTTCCTAAGGCCCATTTGACTTTGCATTACAGTATGTCTGGCTCTAGGTGGGTGATCACACCATTGTGGTTATCTGGGTCATGAAGATCTTTTTTGTATAGTTTTTCTGTGTATTGTTGCCACTTCTTCTTAATATCTTCTGCTTCTGTTAGGTCCATACCATGTCTGTCCTTTATTGTGCCCATCTTTGCAAGAAATGTTCCCTTGGTATCTCTAATTTTCTTGAAGAGATCTATAGTCTTCCCTATTCTCTTGTTTTCCTCTGTTTCTTTGCATTGATCACTGAGGAAGGCTTTCTGATCTCTCCTTGCTATTTTTTGGAACTCTGCATTCAAATGGATATATCTTTCCTTTTCTCCTTTGCCTTTTACTTCCCTTCTTTTCACAGCTACTTGTAAGGCCTCCTCAGACAGCCATTTTGCCTTTTTGCATTTCTTTTTCTTGGGTATTGTCTTGATCCCTGCCTCCTGTACAATGTCACGAACCTCTGTCCATAGTTCTTTAGGCACTCTATCAGATCTAATCCCTTGAATCTATTTGTCACTTCCACTGTAAAATCGTAAGGGATTTGATTTAGGTAATACCTGAATGGTCTAGTGGTTTTCTCTACTTTCTTCAATTTAAGTCTGAATTTGGCAATAAGGAGTTCATGATCAGAGCCACAGTCAGCCCCCAGTCTTGTTTTTGTTGACTGTATAGAGCTTCTCCATCTTTGGCTGCAAAGAATACAATCAATCTGATTTTGGTATATGACTCATCTTAACTAATTACCTCTGCAAAGATCCTATCTATAGATAAGGTCCCATTCACAGCTACTGGGGGTCAAGACTTAGAGGACATGATTCAGCCCACACCAGTCTTATCATGTGAAGGTGTTTCCCCAGGTTAAGTATTGTGTGTCCCAGAGGGGCACCCATCAGCAGATGTTTCCCCAGGGTAAAGTATCATGTGTCCCATCACCTGACACAACCATGAGGCATGGCTCAGCATGGTATCCTGCACCCATAGCTCCCATCCCTGACATGGAGTGGGTCAGAGTCAGCGCTCAGGAAAACAATTTGCATCACATCCCATCTGGTCCCTCGTGAATCTTGTGAAAGCTACCACCATTTTTATATTTTTAGACTTTCCTATTTTTAAAACTTGTATTGATTTACTTACTTATTTTTGGCTGTGGCGAGTCTTCACTGCTGTATGTGGGCTGTCTCTAGTTGTGGTGCACAGGCTTATTGCACAGGCTTATTGCAGTGGCTTCTCTTGTTGTGGAGCACGGGCTGTAGAGCGTGGGCCTCAGTAGTTGTGGTAGTTGTTTTTCACAGTGGCTACACCATTTTCCATTCCTACTAGCAATGCGTGAGTCTCTCATCCTTGGCAACACTCATTATTGTCTTTTTTAATTTATTTTTAAATTGAAGTATGTGTATGCATGCTAAGTCACTTCAGTCCTGTCTGACTTTTTGTGACCCTATGGATCATAGCTCTCCAGGCTTCTCTGCCCATGGGATTCTCCAGGCAAGAATACTGAAATGGGTTACCATGCCTTCCTCCAGGGGATTTTTACGATCCAGGTATCGAAACCATGTCTCTTACATCTCTTGCAGGAAGGAAGGACCCTTACTTGGAGCCTTTGGAGGGGATGGGTCCTGCTACACGTGAATCTCATACTTCTCACCTCCCTGGGAGAAAATAAATTTGTGATGTTTTAAGCATCCCAATTGTGTAGTCATTTGTCATAGTACCCTGGATGCTAGTACAGTGTTTCACAGTAGAACTTGTGTGCCTCCAAGGCCTGGTATCTTCTGGTATCTTCATCCAGAAAATGGAGCCACTGGGACTTCTCTGGTGGTCCAGTGGTTAGGATTCTGAGTTTCCACTGCAGGGGGCAGTGTTTTGATCCCTGATTAGGGAACTAGGATCCCACATGTTGTGTGCCACACAGCACAGCCAAGAAAACAAATAAAACCCACAGAAAATGGAGCGATTAAGACCCCTGGCTGGTCCTGGTAAAACCGATTGGTGTCATTTCAGGGGGACTCTATAGAGTCCAGTACCACTGAAAGATAATGTTTCGGTGCAGAAAAGAATTCAGCAGGAGCAAAGTGATAGATAAGTGATTTATTAGAATAGGTTGCTTGTGAAGCTTACAAGCAGGCACATGAGAAATGCTATGAAAACTTAGTGGGCTGCAGTTTTAAAATGGGGAGGGGAAGAAGACTTTCTTTGTCTTTCTTGCATAGACATCATGCTTCCATCATCAGCATCTACTCCTCCAGGTTGAGCAGAGGAGTTTTCTTGTCCCTATGTGGTCAATCTAGGTCCACAAATGATTGTTTTTCCATGTGTGCAGACAGCATGTCGTAGGGATCATTAACTTACTGAGCTCACTGGACAGAATGTGGGGCTCATGCCACCATTGTTTTATTGTTTTGGGGCATGTCTCATGCTTCTGGTTACATGGTTTTGTTGTCAAGAAGGCCTACTTGGTTTAGTAGCTAAACTGAAAGATTGTTGCTGAACCACGCAAAGACACTGGGATCCTTGGCCTCTAGAGGAGAATTCAATCCGGGAGAGGAGAAGAATTCAATCTGGGGCCAGAGGCGAGGCTTGATTGCTCAGAGCGTTTGTGTAATAAAGTTTTATTAAAGTATACAAGACATAGAGAAAGCTGCTGACATAGACATCAGGAGGGGGTAGAAAGAGTACCTACTTGCTAGTGTTAGCAATGGAGTTATATACTCTCCAGTGAATCCAAAGAATGTCTGGAGGTTGTAAAGACCTCACCAGACTTACTCCCATAATTTACATCTTAAGATAAAAGAATTAGCCAGAAGGTTTAATCCAGAGACTGTCCTCAGGTAGGATACATTATTGTTATATAATCCTTATAAAGACCAGACCTACTCCCATAATTTATATTTTAAAATAACAGGATTAGCCAGAAGGTTTAATCCAGAGACTATCCTCAGGCAGGATACATAATCCTAAGGAATGTAGAGGAAAAAATATTTGTCCTTTCTTCCTCCTTGAGAATTCCAGACCCCTCTCTCCTTGGAGACCCCTAGACTTTTTATCACCCTGCCTAGGAAATGACTCTCTCAAAACAAACCTGCTTTCTTGAGTAATCATTAACCTACAGGGGTCTCCCATGTTTTTGTACTTCCAATCCCATAGTGGGATTAATATTTGATCACCTACTTTGTCCCTTCATTCTGTCCACATCACTGGCTTCCATGACTCTCCTCTGTGTGTATGTGTGACCTCAAGTGGTGGAGAGGACTCTGGGGTCTGGGACAGGCCAGATCCAGTCTTCACTCTGCATTTTTCCTCTCCCAGCCCTGCCTGCCCAGGAACCTGCTTTTGCCCAGGAGGGAGGACAGGATGGCTGCTGAGTGCCTGCTCTCCTGGCCTCAGGTGAGTGGGACTTCTTCTCCCCTGAAAGGCACCTAGTGTGTCCAGAGGGAACACACCTGTCAGACATGGAGTGCCCTTGCCTTTTGGGAAAGGAGAATTTGTCATGAGTGTCTGGGTGTAGGCATTCATGTGGCTCTTATGTATAAGGAAAGTGAAAGTGAAGTCACTCAGTGTGTCTGACTCTTTGCAACCCCATGGACTGTAGCCTATCAGGCTCCTTTGTCCATGGGATTTTCCAGGCAAGAGTGCTGGAGTAGATTGCCATTTCCTTCTCCAGGGGATCTTCCCAACTCAGGAATCAAACCCGGGTGGATCTGGGGAGGTCCCTTATCCCTTCAGGAGGACTGTGCCTCCTTCCTGGGCTCCAAGCATGTCTGAAGACTCCGAAGTTTCTCTCATAGAGCAGGGAGGGGTGCCCCAGTGTGCCATCCTCTTTAAAATGCACACATATGTATTTTTTTTTAATTGTGGTGAAATAGGGCAGGGAAGCCTGGCATGCTGCAGTCCATGGAGTGGCAAAGAGTCAGACATGACTGAGCAACTAACACCTTCACTTTACTTTCTATGGAAATTGGTTAGAGGGGAGGCATTCTTGAGCTGACCCATCGTGATATTTTAGGAGGTGGTGACCTTCAAGGATGTGGCCGTGGACTTCTCCATGGAGGAGTGGGAGCTGCAGACCCTGGTCAAAGGAAGCTCTACAGAGATGTGATGCTAGAGACCTGTAGGAACCTGGCCTCTGTGGGTAAGACCAGTTGGTCCTTCTGTGTCTGTCAAGTCATGTTTGTTTAGCATCTACACATGTCAAGAACTATGCTAGGAAGTAGGAATTTACTGGCAAATGAGACATGCCTGGTTCCTGCCCTTGTGGTGTCTCCTGTACGGCAAATGGTCTGACTCTTTCAGTATATAGCAGCCCGTGCCACTGTAGAAATGCATCTTAACTGAGGTGTCAATAACGTCTCTTATTCCACTAGTGCCACCTGGAAAGCCTTTAAAATTTTTAAGGACATTTTAATAGGTATAAAGTGATATCCATTGTGGTTTTGATTTGTGTTTTCCTAATGACTAGTGATATTGAGTATCTCTTCATGTGTTTACTGGGCCATTTGTATCTCTGAGGAAGTGTATGATCATCTTTTAAATTAGGAAAATAAAATCTTTAGCTTGGTCTTTGTGTTACCTCTCCCATGTCTCTTTCAGAAGCCTTAAGGAACCAGAGACCCAATTCAGGCTTTGAGGATGGCACCATATGCCTAGCATCAGCCTCTCAAGTCACCACTTTTTCTCTCTGGATGGCATATTCACTCTTTCAACCAGTGGTATCTTTGCACCTGGAGCAAGGAGAAGCCATGTGGATGGTGGGGAAAGGAACTCTGCGAGCTTCATGTTCAGGTGAGAAGCAGGGAGATATGGCCCACTGGGATGGGGACAGCATCTGGGGACTCCTGGTCACAGGTCCCTCCACAAAGGCCCTAATTGTCTAAGGAGAAGGCTGAGGTGCTCGGCTGTTTCTTCCCAAGTTCTTTAGTTTATACCCCAGCAACCTTCTGCCATGAATGAGCTTCCACTAACCCTCTTTAGGTGCAGAGAAAAACATCCCTTTTCCTTCTGTAAGCCATTCTACCTGTGTTTCCTATTTCATCTCTTCCCTCTCTGCTTTCTTGATAATTTTTTCCCTCTTCCATTCTTTTTTTTTCTCCTCACTCTGATTTTAAATAATTATTGGAGTCTAATTTATGTATAATGTTTTGTGTTAGCTTCAGGTGTACAGCAAAGTGTTTCAGTTATACATATATATGTATCTATTCTTTTTCAGATTCATTTCCCATATAGGTTACTATAGAATATTGAGTAGTGTTCCCTGTGCTATACAGTAGGTCTTTGTTAGTTATCTATTTTATATATAGTATTGTATATATGTCAATCCCAATCTCCCAGTTTATCCCTCCTCCACCCCTTTTCCCCCATAACCATAAGTTTGTCTTTTACATCTGTGACTCTATTTCTGTTTTGTAAATAATTTCATTTCTACCTTTTTTTTTTAGATTTCACATAAGAGCAATATCATATGTTTGTCCTTCTCTTACTTACTTCACTCAGTATGACAATCTTCTGGTTCCTCCACATGGCTACAAATAGCATTATTTCATCCTTTTTGATGGCTGAGTGATATTCCAGTGTATATATGTACAGCATCTTTATCTATTCATCTGTCAATGAATAATTTAGGTTGTTTGTATGTCTTGGCTATTGTGAATAGTGCTGCTATGAACATTGGGGTGCATGTGTCTTTTCAAACTATGGTTTTCTCCAGGTATATGCCCAGGAGTGGGATTGCTGGGTCATATGGTGGCTCTATTTTCAGTTGTTTAAGGAACTTCCTTACTGTTCTCCATAGTGAAGTGAAGTCGCTCAGTCATGTCTGACTCTTTGTGACCCCATGGACTGTAGCTTACAAGGCTCCTCTTTCCATGGAATTTTCCAGGCAAGAGTGCTGGAGTGGGTTGCCATTTCCTTCTCCAGGGGATCTTCCTGACCCAGGGATCAAACCCGGGTTTCCCACATTGCAGGTAGACACTTTACCATCTGAACCACCAGGGAAGCCCTGTTCTCCATAGTAGATGCAATTTACGTTCCTACCAACAGTGTAGGAGGGTTCCTGTTTCTTCACACCCTCTCCAGCATTTATTATCTGTAGATTTTTTGATGATGGCCATTCTGACTGATGTGAGCTGGTACCTCATCATAGTTTTGATTTGCATTTCTCTAATAATTAGTGATGTTGAGCATAATTTTTTTTGGGGGGGGGAGGGTACGTGCTACACAACTTGCAAGAGCTTAGTTCCCTGACCAGAGATTGTACCCAGGCCTTTGGCAGTGAGAGCATTAAGTTCCAACCATTGAACTGCCAGAGAACTCACAATGTTGAGCATCTGTTCATGTGCTTTTTGCCATATCTGTCTTATTCCCTCTGCAATCTTATTTTCTCCCCTTTCTTTCCACATTTACTTTTTGCTCCACCAGCATTCTAATCCATCTTTCTTTCACCTCGCCTCCGTCCATGTTAAAAGCTGATGTTTGAACATGAATCCACAGGTCCTTTTTATATGTTGGAAATGCTTTTTTTGTTGTTGTTGAAAATAATTTTGTCCTACTATTCTTAAATTAGAACTTTCTTCCCCCTGGCCCCCCCCCCAACCTTCAATTTATTTCAGATTGGGAGACTAAACTGAGAAGCCAACAGTCAGTTTACAAGAAGGTGGTTTTGGAGGAAGAACCACTTGGGGGTATGAATATTACAAGGCTCCCCAGAGAGGACTGGAGTTATACTGAATCTGGGGGGAACTGTGAAGACTCCCAGAGGCTTTTGAGGCAAATGGGGTACCCCCAGATAGAAGCATTTTCTCAAGAGAAGGCTATTGACTGGTATAAATTTGGGGAAAACTATAACCTGAGTTCAGACCTTGTTTTGTCACGAGATTCTATAGGAAGACATTTTTATGACTGTGACTTAGCTATTGCAAGTTTGTATCTGATCCATTCTTAAACCATCATCAGATGGGATATCCAGACCAGAGACCTTATGAAAGTATTATATGTGGAAAAGATCTCACCCAAAATATTCACCTTATTCCACATGAAAGAACTCAAATGGGAGAGAGAATTTCTGCATATGCAGAAAGTGGGAAATCATTTAATTATGGTACGGCAATTACCATACAAAACAGAATCAACACAGTGGAGAAACCCTATGAATGTCACCAGTGTGGGAAAGTATTTAACCGGAGACATTCCCTGAGTGAGCATCATAGAATCCACACAGGAGAGAGACCATTTGAGTGTCAGGAATGTGGGAGAGCCTTTACACATAGCTCAACACTCACTCGGCATTTGAGAACTCATACTGGAGAGAAGCCTTATGCATGCCATGAATGTGGGAAAGCCTTCAACAGGATTTCATCTCTTACACAACATCAGAGGATCCACACTGGGGAAAAGCCCTATCAGTGTGAAGACTGTGGAAAATCCTTCTGCCAGAGTTCTTACCTGATCCTGCACAAGAGAACTCACACAGGTGAGAAGCCCTATGAGTGTAATACATGTGGAAAAGCCTTCAGTGACCGTTCATCTCTCAACCAACATGAACGGACTCACACTGGCAAGAACCCCTATGAGTGTAATCAGTGTGGAAGGGCCTTCAGCCAGAGGTCTTCCCTGGTTCGGCATGAGAGAACCCACACTGGAGAGAAGCCATATCTCTGTAATGAATGTGGGAAAGCCTTCAGCCAGAGCTCCTCCCTTATCACACACCAGAAAACTCACAATAGTCAGAAAACCTATAAAATAATTGATTGTGGGAAAGCTTTCTACCAAAGCTGCCACCTTGTTGGATTTTAGAGCTTGCTTGTTGCCTTGTGATGTTCTGTTTAGCACCCTACCCTGTGGGTATGTTCAGACTTTGCCCCTCTGATGTACTGTTTGTGAAGAAGTAGGCTTAGTCCTCATTCTTGAATTAAAACACTGAAGTCAAGATCTGAGAAGGGACCTTATAGAGGGAGAAATTGCCATTGAACTATGCCCAACAAGTGCCACCCTCCTGGAAAAGATCACTAAATGGATTGGGAATTTGCTGAGAATTACCATATTAATTTAGTTGTTAAAATAATGGATATTCTTTTTCAACTTTTTGTTTCAATAATCTGTTTTAATATTTTGCTTAATCATTTGCCTTTCTTGGTCACATAGCTAGGTCCTGACTTGTCTCACACACTACTATAGCAATGCAGAGTGTATGTTAAGATAGAAAATGCTACCATAATTGAAAAGGACACATGTACCTCAATGTTCATTGCAGCACTATTTACAATAACTAAGACATGGAACTCACCTAGATGTCCATCAACATATGAATGTATAAGGAAGTTGTGCTACATATACACAATGGAATATTACTCAGCCATAAAAAGGAACACATTTGACTCCGTCCTAATAAGGTGGATCAACCTAGAGCCCATTATACGGAGTGAAGTAAGTCAGAAAAACAAACATCATATATTAATGCATATATATGCAATCTAGAAAAATGGTAGTGATGAACCTATCTGCAGGACAACAATAGAGACACAGACTTCGAAAACAGACTTTGGACATATGAGTGGAAGGAGAGGGTGGGACGAATTGAAGAGTAGCATTGAAACATATACATTACCATATGTAAAATTAGATAGCCAGCGGGAATTTACTATATGATATAGGGAACTCAAATAGAGTGCTCTGTGACAACATGGAGGGGTGGGATAGGATGGGGTGAGGGATGGTAAGAAGGTTCAAGAGGGAGGGGACATATGTACACCTATGGCTGATCCATGTTGATATGAGGCAGAAGCCAACACAATAATGTAAAGCAATTATCCTCCAATTTAAAATAAATTTAAATAAAAATAAATATTCAAGAAAAAAGAAAATACTTTGGATGCAAGGTGAAAGGAAAGAATGCAAAGTAGTATGTGTAATTCTATCCAGTGAAGTAAAAATGTATACATACAAGGGAAAAGGCCAGACAGTGATGTGGAGAAATGAATTGAGTTTTATTTGTTAGGATCATCTGATTATGTGTGATTTCCTGCCTTTGCCATTTCATTTTGTACTGCATCATTTTGACAATAAGAAAAAAAACAAAGAACTCAGGGTTACTGAGTTCCAATGATCAGTTGGAGGGGGACTATGGATACCAAGATATCTGTCAAGGATACAACGAAGTAGGTTTTGGGACATGGAAGTGAAGTGACCTTTGCTGGCTTGGGGAGAAAGTCCCAACTTTGAGATCTACTTGCCATAGTCTGGGTATGCATCACCCTCATCACTAACATTTATTGGGTCCTTACTATATTCCCAGCACCACTCAAACTCTTGTATGTGTTCTCTCATTTTATCTTCTGAAAACAGCATGAGATAATAACTTTTCATATCTCTATATTATAAAAGGAGAAACAGAAATAAGGTACCCTATCCAAACTCACCCAACTAGCAAGTAGTGGGATCTGGATTTGAACTTGAGCTGGCTATAGTAGGCCAGTGTCATATTTGAAAGGAAGAATGAAAGGGAGCTATCTTTTTCCCAAATTGTCCCTTAAAAAAAATCACTCAAATGTCATGTGACTCTTCCCCTTTCCCTGGAACTAGCAAGGGAGGCTGTGAGGGAGATCTCCAGTCCACTCTTCTCACACCTAAGTTGTACCTGATCATGTGAATATTGTTGCCTATCACTGCACGGAGAGATAAGAAAGTCTTCCTCAGTGGTCAATACAAAGAAATAGAGAAAAACAACACAATGGGAAAGACTAAAGACCTCTTCAAGAAAATTAGAGATACCAAGGGAACATTTCATGCAAAGATGGGCACAATAAAGGATAGAAATGGTATGGACCTAACAGAAGCAGAAGATATTAAGAGAGGTGGCAAGAATATACAGAAGAACTGTACAAAAAAGATCTTCAAGACCCAGATAATCATGATGGTGTGATCAATTACCTAGAGCCAGACATCCTGGAATGTGAAGTCAAGTGGGTCTTAGGAAGCATCACTATGAACAAAGCTAGTAAGGTGATGGAATTTCAATTGAGCTGTTTCAAATCCTGAAAGATGATGCTGTGAATGTGCTGCACTCAATATGCAAATTAAAAAACAAATTTGAAATGTGGAAAACAGCACTGGCCACAGGACTGGAAAAGGTCAGTTTTCACTCCAATCCCAAAGAAAGGCAATGCCAAAGAATGCTCAGACTATCACACAATTGCACTCATCTCACTCGCTAGTAAAGTAATGCTCAAAATTCTCCAAGCCAGGCTTCAGCACTATGTGAACTGTGGACTTCCAGATGTTCAAGCTGGTTTTAGAAAAGGCAGAGGAACCAGAGAGCAAATTGCCAACATCCGCTGGGTCATCGAAAAAGCAAGAGAGTTCCAGAAAAACATCTATTTGTGCTTTATCAACTATGCCAAAGCCTTTGACTGTGTGGGTCACAATAAACTGTGGAAAATTCTGAAAGAGATAGGAATACCAGACCACCTGACCTGCCTCTTGTAATGCTCAAAATTCTCCAAGCCAGGCTTCAGCACTATGTGAACTGTGGACTTCCAGATGTTCAAGCTGGTTTTAGAAAAGGCAGAGGAACCAGAGAGCAAATTGCCAACATCCGCTGGGTCATCGAAAAAGCAAGAGAGTTCCAGAAAAACATCTATTTGTGCTTTATCAACTATGCCAAAGCCTTTGACTGTGTGGGTCACAATAAACTGTGGAAAATTCTGAAAGAGATAGGAATACCAGACCACCTGACCTGCCTCTTGAGAAACGTATATGCAAGTCAGGAAGCAACAGTTAGAACTGGACATGGAACAACAGGTTGATTCCAAATAGGAAAAGGAGTATGTCAAGGCTGTATATTGTCACCCTGCTTATTTAACTTTTATGCAGAGTACATCATGAAAAATGCTGGGCTGGATGAAGCACAAGCTGGAATCAAGATTGTTGGGAGAAATATCAATAACCTCAGATAGGCAGATGACACCACCCTTATGGCGGAAAGTGAAGAGGAACTAAAAAGCCTCTTGATGAAAGTGAAAGAGGAGAGTGAAAAAGTTGGCTTAAAGCTCAACATACAGAAAACAAAGATCATGGCATCTGGTCTCATCACTTCATGGAAAGTAGATGGGGAAACAGTGGAAGCAATGTCAGACTTTTTTTTTTTTTGGTGGTGGTGGTGGTGGTGGGGGCTCCAAATCACTGCAGATGGTGATTGTGGCCATGAAATTAAAAGACACTTACTCCTTGGAAGGAAAGTTATGACCAACCTAGATAACATTAAAAAGCAAAGACATTACTTTCCCAACAAAGGTCCATCTAGTCAAGACTGGTTTTTCCTGTGGTCATGTATGGATACGAGAGTTGGACTGTGAAGAAAGCTGAGCGCCAAAGAATTGATGCTTTTGAACTGTGGTGTTGGAGAAGACCGTTGAGAGTCCCTTGGACTGCAAGAAGATCCAACCAGTCCATTCTGAAGGAGATCAGCCCTGGGATTTCTTTGGAGGGACTGAGGCTGAAGCTGAAACTCCAGTACTTTGGCCACCTCATGCAAAGTGTTCACTCATTGGAAAAGACTCTGATGCTGGGAGGGGTTGAGGGCAGGAGGAGAAGGGGACAACAGAGGATGAGATGGCTGGATGGCATCACAGACTCAATGGACATGAGTTTGAGTGAACTCCAGGAGTTGGTGATGGACAGGGAGGCCTGGCGTGCTGCGATTCATGGGGTCACAAAGAGTCGGACACGACTGAGCAACTGAACTGAACTGAAAATAAAGATCCCCTATCTGGGGTCTGTGTAGACCTGACTTGGTTGATGGATACGTTTAAGGGCTCTGTGAACGAAAGTGAAAGTAAAAGTCACTCAGTTGTGTCTGACTCTTTGCAGTCCCATAGACTATACAGCTCATGGAAATCTCCTGGCCAAAATACAGGAGTAGGTAGCTGTTCCCTTCTCCAGGGGCTCTTCCCAACCCAGAGATTGAACCCAGGTCTCCTGCATTGCAGGTGGATTTTCTTACCAGCTGAGCCATCAGGGAAGCCCCTGTGAACACCTTGACCTATTTATTGTGCTGTACTATGAGAATGTGTCTACTTCTTTTTATTGGAGTATAATTGCTTTATAATGTTGTATTAGTTTCTGTTGTACAATGAAGTAAATTAGCTGTTCAGTTCAGTTCAGTCACTCAGTCCTATCCAACCCTCTGCAACCCCATGGACGGCAGCACGCCAGGCCTCCCTGTCCATTACCATGCTCAGAGTTTACCCAAACTCATGCCCATTGAGTTGGTGATGCCATCCAACCATCTTATCCTCTGTCATCCCCTTTTCCTTCTGCCCTCTATCTTTCCCAGCATCAGGGTCATTTCAAATGAGTCAACTCTTCACATCAGGTGGCCAAAGTACTGGAGTTTCAGGTTCAGCATCAGTCCTTCCAATGAATAGTCAGGACTGATCTCCTTTAGGATGGACTGGTTGGATCTCCTTGCAGTCCAAGGGACTCTCAAGAGACTTCTCCAACACCACAGTTCAAAAGCATCAATTCTTCAGCACTCAACCTTCTTTATAGTCTGAGTCTCACATCCATACATGACTACCAGAAAAACCATAGCCTTGATTAGACACGCCTTGTTGGCAAAGTAATGTCTTTGCTTTTTAATATGCTATTTAGGTTGGTCATAACTTTCCTTCCAAGGAGTAAGCGTCTTTTAATTTCATGGCCACAATCACCATCTGTAATGATTTTCTAGCCCTCAAAAATAAAAAAGTCAGCCACTGTTTCCCCATCTATTTCCTATGAAGTGATGGGACCAGATGCCATGATCTTTGTTTTCTGTATGTTGAGCTTTAAGCCAACTTTTTCACTCTCCTCTTTCACTTTCATCAAGAGGCTTTTTAGTTCCTCTTCACTTTCCGCCATAAGGGTGGTGTCATCTGCCTATCTGAGGTTATTGATATTTCTCCCAACAATCTTGATTCCAGCTTGTGCTTCATCCAGCCCAGCATTTTTCATGATGTACTCTGCATAAAAGTTAAATAAGCAGGGTGACAATATACAGCCTTGACATACTCCTTTTCCTATTTGGAATCAACCTGTTGTTCCATGTCCAGTTCTAACTGTTGCTTCCTGACTTGCATATACGTTTCTCAAGAGGCAGGTCAAGTGGTCTGGTATTCCTATCTCTTTCAGAATTTTCCACAGTTTATTGTGACCCACACAGTCAAAGGCTTTGGCATAGTTGATAAAGCACAAATAGATGTTTTTCTGGAACTCTCTTGCTTTTTCGATGATCCAGCGTTTGTTGGCAATTTGCTCTCTGGTTCCTCTGCCTTTTCTAAAACCAGCTTGAACATCTGGAAGTCCACAGTTCACATAGTGCTGAAGCCTGGCTTGGAGAATTTTGAGCATTACTTTACTAGCGAGTGAGATGAGTGCAATTGTGTGATAGTCTGAGCATTCTTTGGCATTGCCTTTCTTTGGGATTGGAGTGAAAACTGACCTTTTCCAGTCCTGTGGCCAGTACTGAGTTTTCAAAATTTACTGGCATATTGAGTGCAGCACATTCACAGCATTATCTTTTAGGATTTGAAATAGCTCAATTGAAATTCCATCACCTCCACTAGCTTTGTTCGTAGTAATGCTTCCTAAGACCCACTTGACTTCACATTCCAGGATGTCTGGCTCTAGGTGAGTGATCATACCATCATGATTATGTAGGTTGTGAGGTCTTTTTTATTTTTTTGGACAGTTCTTCTGTGTCTTCTTAATATCTTCTGCTTCTATTAGGTCCATACCATTTCTATCCTTTATTGTGCCAATCTTTGCATGAAATATTCCCTTGGTATCTCTAATTTTCTTGAAGAGATCTATAGTTTTTCCCATTCTATTGTTTCCCTCTGTTTCTTTGCACTGATCACTGAGGAAGGCTTTATTATCTCTCCTTGTTATTTGGAACTCTACATTCAAATGGGTATATCTTTCCTTTTCTCCTTTGCTTTTCGCTTTTCTTATTTTCACAGCTATTTGTAAGGCCTCCTCAGACCGCCGTTTTGCTTTTTTGCATTTCTTTTTCTTGGGTATGGTCTTTGATCCCTGTCTCCTGTACAATGTCACCAACCTCTGTCCATAGTTCATCAGGCACTGTCTATCAGATCCAGTCCCTTACATCTATTTGTCACTTCCACTGTATAGGAGTTGATTTAGGTCATACCTGAATTGTGTAGTGGTTTTCCCTATTTTCTTCAATTTAAGTCTGAATTTGGCAATAAGGAATCCATGATCTGAGCCACAGTTAGCTCCCGGTCTCTCCTGTACAATGTCACCAACCTCTGTCCATAGTTCATCAGGCACTGTCTATCAGATCCAGTCCCTTACATCTATTTGTCACTTCCACTGTATAGGAGTTGATTTAGGTCATACCTGAATTGTGTAGTGGTTTTCCCTATTTTCTTCAATTTAAGTCTGAATTTGGCAATAAGGAATCCATGATCTGAGCCACAGTTAGCTCCCGGTCTTTGCTGACTGTATAGAGCTTCTCCATCTTTGGCTGCAAAGTATATAATCAATCTGATTTCAGTGTTGATCATCTGGTGATGTCCCTGTATAGAGTCTTCTTTTGTGGTGTTGGAAGAAGGTGTTTACTATGACCAGTGCATTCTCTTGGCAAAACTCTCTTAGCCTTTGCCCTGCTTCATTCTGTACTGCAAGATCAAATTTGCCTGTTACTCTAGGTGTTTCTTGACTGCCTACTTTTGTATTCCAGTCCCCTATAATGAAAAGGACATCTTTTTGGGGTGTTCTAAAAGATCTTGTAGGTCTTCATAGAACTGTTCAACTTCAGCTTATTCAGTGTTACTGGTCGGGGCATAGACTTGGATTACCGTGATATTGAATGGTTTGCCTTGGAAATGAACAGAGATCATTCTGCGTTTTTGAGATTGCATCCAAGTACTGCATTTCAACTCTTTTGTTGACTATGATGGCTACTCTATTTCTTCTAAGGGATACTTGCCCACAATAGTAGATATAATGGTCATCTGAGTTAAATTCACCCATTCCAGTCCATTTTAATCTGCTGATTCCTAAAATGTCGACGTGTACTCTTGCCATCTGTTTGACCACTTCTAATTTGCCTTGATCCATGGATTCCAGGTTCCTATGCAATATTGCTCTTTACAGCATTGAACCTTGCTTCTATCACAAGTCACATCCACAACTGGGTGTTGTTTTTGCCTTGGCTCCCTCTCTTCATTCTTTCTGGAGTTATTTCTCCACTGCTCTCCAGTAGTATATTGGGCACCTACCAACCTGTGGAGTTCATCTTTTGGTGTACTATCTTTTTACCTTTTCATACTGTTCATGGGGTTCTCAAGGCAAGAATACTGAAGTGGTGTGCCATTCCCTTCTCCGGTGGACCACATTTTGTCAGAACTCTCCACTATGACCCATCCATCTCGGGTGGCCCTATACAGCATGGATTAGTTTCATGTAGACGAGGCTGTGGTCCATGTGATTAGATTGGTTAGTTTTCTGGGTTTGTGGTTTCAGTCTGTCTGCCCTCTGATGCCCTCTCTTAGCGCCTACTATCTTACTGGGGTTTCTCTTACCTGGGACATGGGGTATCTCTTCATGCTGCTCCAGCAAAGTGCAGCCACTGCTCCTTACCTTGGATGTGGGGTATCTCCTCACGGCCACAACTACTGACCTTGGATGTGGGGTATCTCCTCTCAGCTGCTCGCTGCTCCAGCACTGTGCAGCTACCGCTCACCGCTCTGTATATAAGTAGGTGTACATATATTCCCTCCTTCTTGAACATCCTTCCTGCTCCCAATGCCCCTCTCCCCATGTCTACTCCTTTGAATTTCCAAAACTTATTGAGGCATGCTGTGTGCCTTACTATGTGGCCAACTTATAGAAGTATTTAATAGATCTTGAGGAGCTGTATTCAGTTTTTATTATTTGGATCCTGGCATCTTTATTACATCAACCTTGTTAATCAATGTTTCTCAAATTTCTTGTCAGGAGGTTCAGATTTAATAAGTGGGAGTTGGAGCCAGTAATGTGTATTTTTAACTAGCACACCAGTTGGTTTCACTGATGCTCCTTCTTTTTCAGAGACACTTAGAGAAATACTGCTTATCTTTAATTATCCTCAGATTGTTGATTCAAAGATCAGGAGCTCAAGATAATTAACTTACTGTGACCTATTGCTATTGTGCTTAATTTCCCCCGGTATTTATTTTCTGTTGTTTTTCTTCTTTTTCATCTTGTTTCTTTATTTTTTTGTTTTCTTTTACTTGGGGTAAATAATTCATGACAGGTCTTCATTGTGAATTATACCTTTTATCATGTTGAAGTGATCTCTTTGTCTGCTTTAATCAATAGCACCCCCTTGCTTTTTAGACAAAATTAATCTGTTAATTTTTCACTTCCTTTAATTTCCACTTTTTAAATCCCATGCCCTTCAATTTTAGCATAAAATTGTAATTTGTTCTAAGATTCTTCTCTTAGTGGATATATTTATGCCAATCACTGCTATAATAGATGTTACTGGCTTTAATTCTCCCAATATGTTTTGTTATTTCCCTTATTCTGCCCTGGGATTTCTTTGGAAGGAATGATGCTAAACTGAAACTCCAGTACTTTGGCCACCTCACGCGAAGAGTTGACTCATTGGAAAAGACTCTGATGCTGGGAGGGATTGGGGGCAGGAGGAGAAGGGGATGACCAAGGATGAGATGAGTGGATAGCATCACTGACTCGATGGATGTGAGTCTGAGTGAACTCTGGGAGTTGGTGATGGACAGGGAGGCCTGGCATGCTGTAATTCATGGGGTCGCAAAGAGTTGGACACGACTGAGCGACTGAACTGAACTGAGCTGAACTGAATTCTGACACTTTTTTTTTCCTTTCTGTCTTTTATTCTGTTGTCTGTACTGGTGGATTCATTTCTTTTCTGATTACTTATTATAATTGCTTTCATTTCTTTCAGCACTTTAAAAATTGAACTAAACATTATAATTAAACTCATATATTGTAATTTATCAACATTAAGCAGTTTTTGAAAGATGCAAAAGTCAAGCTGCAGCGTATATATAAAATAATGACTTTTAAAGAAAAGTATTTGGCTGCACTGGGTTTTAATTGAAGCATGAGGGATCTCCGGTCTTCGTTGTGACATACAGGCTCTTCAGTTGTGGCAAGTGAACTCTTATTTGCAGCCTGTGGGATCTTAGTTCCCCAACCAGGAACTGAACCTAGGCCTCCTCCATTGGGAGTGCAGAGTCTTAGCCACTGGGCCACCAAGGAAGTTCAGTATAATGGCATTTTAATGAAATCTGAAAATGTTATATGTACTGAGTGGATCTATGTGTATGGTATGGTGATAATAAACACCAAATTTGTGATGATTTTTCCTGGGAAGAAACAGAGGGTAATTGGGTCTGGAAGGTAATACATAGGGCATCTGAACTCTATCTGCAATGTTTTCTTTCTTTCAAGAAAGCTGATAGAAAGAGTTCCCTGGTGGTCCAGTGGTTAGGACTCTGTGCTTTCACTGCCAAGGGCTGGGATTCAGTCCCTGGTCAAGGAACTAAGATCTTGCAAGTTACAGGGTTTGGCAAAAAAAAAAATCTAATAGAATACGTGGTAAGTGTGTAGGATTTAATAGAGCTTAGCAGGAGATACATAAGTATTCAAAACATTATTCCCTGCCTATGCTGTATGATTCCATGCTCAATCATGTCTGACTCTTTGCCACCCCATGGACTATGGCCCACTAGGCTCCCCCGTCCCTGGGATTTTCCAGGCAAGAGTACTGGAATGGGGTGCCATTGCCTTCTCCTCCCCTTCCCCCTATGTTGTGATTATTATTAATATGTGCCTCCATGAGGAATGCAGAAATCAACTATGGATACTTATGGTTTGGGATAAAATTTCTAGTCAGAACATCATCTCTGCAAAAAATGCTACATTTCGAAAACAAATATGCAGAGACGTTCTCTGGACACTGGTCCCATGACTCTGAGAGATACTGTAACGTTAGCAGAGCCACATTGAAGGAGCACATGGAAGGTTCAGAAATACCTCAGGAAAGATAAACTTGGAAGAGTAGTTATTTGTGCCACTTACTAAGCTACTGTCTCTCCTTCAGACCCATGCTATGAGTTACCTGTTGCTGCTGTAACAAATTACCACATAGTTAGTGACTTAAAACAGCCAGTTGATTCTTATCACAGTTCTGGAGTTTAGAAGTCCAAATTCAAAGTGCAAGCAGGGTTGGTCCCTCCAGAGGCCCCAGGGGAGCACTGGCTCCTGCATCTTCTAGAGGCACCGCATCCTTAGCTCACGGCCAGCCCTTCTCTCCATCCTCACAGTCAGCAGCACATATCTTCTGTCTCTCTCTGCCTCTGATCCTCCCCCTCCCTCTTATAAAGACTGTGATGACCCTGGTGCCCCCGGGGAATTCAGGGTCATCCCTGTCTCAGGGGCCTTAATATAATTTTTCCTGCAAATTTACAACCTAACATGACATTCACAAGCCCTAGTGGTTAGGATGTGGACATCTTTGGGGACTTTATTCTGCTGGTTGCACCTACTCTTCAATGAAAGAGGACAGTGAAAAAAGCTGATTCAAAACTTAACTTCAA